>APFE030414347.1:1885-14691 GCA_000404065.3 Pinus taeda
GGGATTTCTTCAATCGCCCATCGCACAACGTCTGTGTATGGGAGAATTTGCTCCCTGGCTGCTATCCTATGAAGGAAAGAGTCAGCTAAATCTTTGAGAGTACAATCAGACTTCTGTATTGAATCCGTGCTAGCCTCTGTTACCGTCTTCTGTGGTTTCTCAGCTTCAATTAAGTCATAAGTGCCTTGCCAAGTAACTCTGGTGAGACCCGTGCATGTAGTATCAGATATTAGGCCTTTCTTCTTGTTTGCAGTGGCTTGTCCTGCAACTGGTGGATTGGAAGCACCCGCAGTCTTCTTAGATTTCTTACCCATCATGCTCGAACTCCTGTCTATTAATGAATTCTGCACAGAGAGGCAATTGTGCGTAATACAGAGAGATAACAATGAAAACTTGCAAGTGATAACATATGAATAGGTGCGCAGTAATATATTCAGCTTTTAAAACGGGCGCGGAGACAATCCATAGAAATATTTTAAGACATGATTCCATTAATTGGCCGTATAAAACCTGTCACCCTATAAATGCCCATTATATCTTTATTCGGGCGAGTAATCTCCTTAAGCATGCAATGGACGTATTGGCGGCTGAGCGGAAGTGATTAAGCCTTAAATATGAATAAATTGAGCTTTCCAATCACTTTAACGGCTTTTTATCGAAAACTGTGCCTTATCGCATCGCATCGGGGGTATGAAAAACGCGCCTTAACAATGTATATTGGATACCGCCGATCGCCGAATGTGATATCGCATCGGCGAAAAGATTTATGTGCATCAAGACTTAAGTAAAGGTAACCCGCCGATCGTCGAACGCCGATTGCGCATCGCATCGGGCAAAATGGAATGGGGCACTTTTAGACGTGCATTGGATATTGCCAATCGCCGAATGCGATATCGCATCGGCAGAAAGCTTTGTGCCACTTTATATATCTCTTATGTCATTGTGATGTGCGATCTTGCGATCGCTTTATCGCAATGACCAAGATTCGCGTTATTTCTTTAAAAAGGGTTTGTTCAAAAAGGGTTTTATAAACACATTCATTTGATTATCGGATTTTTTGAACAATACAAGTATTGATATCAATTTCTCTTTAAAGGGACCCATTTCATAGGTTAATGTTTTATGAATAAAAATGATATGAAATGGGGGGTTGTTTGTAGAGCACAACAGGAGCTCAATCTGAGTCTCACTTGACAGAGGATGATCAATAGGATGGCACTTGGAATTTCCAAGTCCTTAGAGTTCACAGGCTCCCCTTACTGAATTTGGACCTCAATTGGTCTCTCTCTACTCGATGTTGCCCTTACTCTGATGGTCAACTCGGCTTCTCTGCCCTCTGCAACTTTGCCTCTCTTTCTATGTCTCTCGGCCTTCGGCTTCTTCACTACTTCTCTACCTCACTGTCAACTTGTGGCTTTAAAGCCAATTCATTCCTTCGATTATTCATTTCGACTTCTTGGCTTTCTGGATCACCTACCTCTGTCCGCTGGGACTCCTCTGTCCTACATCATCATCGTTGTGTAACGCTTCACAGAGAGGTGGCCACTTGTCTCTTTGCAAACTAAGTGTCAGTTCTTCGTTAACGGTCATTTTTTCTGTTATTTCCTAGATGCCTGTGAAACGGATCCTTCTATCAATTCATTAGTCAAATCAGACTTCAAATCTTATGCGTCGTATTTTATTTCTCCCCCAGGTCTGGTCATCCATCGGGTTGAAACTCCACCATTTATCTAGAGCCCCCAGATCCTACAGTCTTCGCTTATATCGCGCGGTTGAGTTGCTCGACCGTTAGTCCGTGATGTAAGCGATTTCTCTCTCTCCCTGCCAAACACACGTCACTCAGTGTATGGAACCGATGGGTCCTTAACCAAACCCACTTACCACCTGAAATGCCTCCGATATTCCGTTGGTTTTGAGTGTGGGACCCACCTTATCGGTTTAAGGGCTTTCCCATGGTTTTCTGGTTTCCCTTATGACCAAGCGCTCGGGGCCTTTCCTTCTCGAGGGGTTTTGCCCAGTGATACGCGATTAACGCTTTGCGCTAGCGCTAATCGCGTATCAGAAACAGCCTCCACTTCTAGATTTGAGCTTCCCAATTGCCATTTTTGCACCATGTGCGGTCTCCATGGGCCAACGGTCAGCGCGCTTTGATCGAAGGTCCTCGTTGCTCCGTGCTAGCTACAAATTGCCATTATTTAGAGATTATTTCTGATAGCTATAACATTTCTTGAAGTCTGTCATTCATTCTTACCAATCATGGAATTGTTTGAGGATCCAATTCGGATCAAATGCCTTCTAAATATCCCTACCACAGGAGGATGGAGATGTATTATGGATGTCCCTATGGGATCCCTTCTGTTGAAACCTCCTATCATTTTCTCCTCTTTGTAAAGCTAACTGTAGGGAGTTTGGTGGCCTAGCTCTAGAGCTTTCCAAGGCGATTAAGGGTTTAGATTTTAGGAGGGTGACTGCAATTCTCTCTTTATCCCCACACAATTCATCCACACACTTTTGTCTACCCCCATGCCACTGTAATTACTAGAGAAAAATGCAAATTTCATTTTTTTTCTTTTTCCTAGCTATCAAGTCAAAACATAGAGGATATGGGCCACCTACCTTTCACTGTGATGCCCTGGGTAGGGAGAATTTCTGAATAGCTAGGCCCTAAGCACCCCCTTGCAGATTTTTTTGACTTTTCTTATTGTTTCCTATAGTTCTATGTTTTTCCTGTAGGATGGCCGAAACTAGTTTTCTTCTTCAATTGCTCTACCAAGTGGTCTCGTTTATCTTGATCTCGAAATGAACAATGTGTGCATGAAAGTAAGGAATTTTTGTTATTTATGGTTGATTCCTTGGAGCATTCTGTTGGCTAGAAGTGTATGTGATTTCCTCTTTTGGATTGTTGGCCCACCGTTAGTTATCATGCAGCCTTCCCTCGTAATCATCACCCACTCCTGTACAACTTAACTCAACCACCTTTTTGACTCATTTGTTTTTATGTGACCTTGCCACGTGGCCTGCTGCCTAGGAGTTTACTTCTTTTTTTTCCAGCTAAAGGTGGCCAAATTAACTAGCCTCCTTCAACTTATAAAATCAACTTTTTTCATATTCCTACACTTTTATCATATTTGTACTTAGGAAAGAGTGTGGATGAGGTAACATACTTATGCCTTCCTTCACTTGGTCGATGCATGTTGGAGGGTTCCTTTATTATGCTTCTTCTTTTTCGTGTTTTTCCTTGGCTTTTGTTTTGTTGTTTTCACCTAGCTAATATATTTATCTTCTTTGTTGTGGTGTGTAGGTGCTTGGCCTCTTCTACTATTGTTGAGCTTTGGATAGGTGCCACAGTGCCTGCAGGGGTGATGAAACTTTTTTTCTACATGGATGCTCAAAGAGGAGGCATGGACAATTATTGTTTTCATAACACAAGCTACTATAGGGTTTCCTGTAGTACTATAAGAAATCCTGTATCTGCCTCTTTCATAATTCTTTTGTTTTTTTCACTTGGAGGAGGAATAGGTGATGAGGTAGGAGTGGAAGGGGTGGAAATGGGGGAGATGGAGTGGTAGGTGAGTGAGGCCAATGATGTTATGGCCCTTGGAATTATATATATATATATATATATATATAGTATATATATATATATATATTCCTTTTTTAGTGGTTTTTGATGGACACAGAGGGCGGCATGGTCATGAGTTGGTGTTCGGTGAGATGTGGTGAGGTATATGGTCCCATTTTTCAACCCAGAATAGGCCTGCATCATCATTTCTCCACTGAAATTTCATTCCTATAGAGTTTCAGGACATCCTGTGGTACTACAGGAAACTCTTATAGTAACTACAGGAAATATTGTAGAAGTCAGAAAATTGCTTGCAAACTAGTTTTCGATGCTTGGAAATGAGGATGGATGATGGAGACATGGTAGGTATGGGAGATATGTAGTGAATGATGGAATAATGGATTTTTTCTTGGCTTGTTTCCCTTTGAACTTGGTGTCCTTTGTTGCCTTGAAAACCTGCAAAAATCACATAATTATATTAGTGGGTAGGTTTGAGGTCCCTGCCATAGCATTTTTTTTTCTCTTTTTTCTATTTTTAAAAGACACACAGGTCACCTCAAAGGAGTTTTTCAACTTATTTTCCTACCCTAGGCGTCTCAAGGGAGGTTTTCACCTAGGGATCTTTTATTTTCCTCTTTCACTCTTGGGCTGCCTCAATGAGGTTTTCAACCCAAAAGTTGGACTCAGGCACCTCATGGAGGTTTTCACCTAGGTCCCTTATTTTTTTTCTCTTTTTTCATTTTTTTCTTTAAAAACAAAATAGTATTCAAGAATTCAGTGAGTTGGAAGCTTAGACACTTCCAATCACATTCACTTCCTTACTGATAGTACTAATAAACTCTTCCTTTGACAAAGATTTTTTGTAGGCTTTCAATTTGTATCCATTGACAAGCAAGGGGATACCTTATTCATAAATGGTTCTAATCTGAATAATTCATTTTCATGGCACTTTTCTATCACATATCGGCCCAGCCATCTGGTCATCAATTTTCCTTTGAAGTCCTTGAACCTGGAGTCATATAGCAGAGCCCAATCACCCTCTTGAAAAACTTTTATTTGATGTTTTTTCATGCCAAACCATTATTTTTACTTGAGTCACCTCTGTGTGTAGGAGGGCCTGAATATTGAATTCATTTAACGGATTGAGCTGGAGCAGCCTCTCTTGTTGTGCCCTTGTAACATCCAAATCCAACTGTGTTTCCATTCTCAAAGTGTTGTACTCAAAATCAATGAAGATCAGAGCCTTCTTCCCATAGACCAAATCAGAAGGGGGGAAGCCAATGGTTGTCTTCCAAGTTGTATAATAGGCCCAACTGGCCTCCACTATTCTATCAGCCCAATATTTCTTGTTGCTACTCACAAGCTTTGTGAGAATGTTTTCCAATGCTCTATTGGTAACCTCTACTTGTCGATTGGCCTAAGGATGGTAAGAATTTTACTTCATGTGCTTGATCTTATACTGACTCAACAGATTCTCAATTAGGTGTGAGGTGAATTGAGCGCCCTGATTAGTGACTAGCTCTCTAAGGTACCCAAACTTGTAAAACACATTCTCCCTTAAGAACTCAGCCACTTTCTCTTCTATTGTTACCATGACATCCTTGGTTCAGCCCACTTTGTCAAGTAACCAGTGCACACAATTATGTACTTTTTCTGCCCTGATGGTGGATCAATGGGTGTAATGAAATCCATGCCCCACATGTCAAATGGTTCAAGAGTCAATTGATTTTGCAAAGGCATTTCATCCTTGGGAGTAGGTTTCCCCATTCTTTGGTAGTGGTCACATCGACTGGTATATCTTCTTGCATCTTGGTGGAGAGTGGGTCAATAGTAGCCAGCTTGTAGTACCTTGAAGGTTGTTCTCTTGGCCACAAAGTGACCTCCACAAGGCCCATCATGACAGGCCAGAAGGATGTCAAAAAATTTCTCCTCCCCGACACATCCCCTCAGAATTTGATATGGGCCTAGCTTGAAGAGATTTCCCCAAATCCAAGTGAATGATGTGCTTTTTCTTATAATTCTGTTATTTTCCTTGGAGGAAATATTTGGAGGGAAATGTGCAGCCACTAAGTAGTTGGCTATGTCAGAAAACCATGGAGAGAGAACTAAAATAGAGAATAAATTCTCATCTGGAAATTGATCATCAACCATTCCTTCCTCACCTACAAGAAAAAGATAGTCTAGACAAAAAAATATGCAACTACATTTTCTCTACCAAGCTTATCAATGGTAGTTGTATAAAATTGTTATAACAAAAGAAACCATATAATAATTCTTTCATTCACATCAGGATTGTTCATCAAATATTTAATAGCAGCATGATCAGTATGTACAAAGGTTTGGTAACCAGTGATGTAATGTCTAAATTTATTCAAGGAATTACAACAGCTAGGAGCTCTCTTTTAGTCACAGTATAGTTAAATTCGGCCTTGGACAGATTTTTGTTGATGAAGTAAATGGTATAAGGTAACTTGTCATCTATCTAGCCTAAAGATGCTCCTATAGCTTTGTCAGAGTCATCAGCATGGATGTGGAAAGGAAGAGCCCAATTTGGGCCTCAAAGTATAAGTGCAGTAGTAAACTTTTCCTTCAGGGTTTCTAGGGCCTCTTGGTAGCTTTCTAACCATAAGAATTTTGAGTCCTTAGCCAATATTCCAAACAAAGGTGAGGCTACTTTGTTGAAGTCCTTTATGAATCTCTTATAGTATCTAGCTAAGCCCAAGAAACTTCTGACATCCCTCTGCTTTTGAGGAGTAGGGACCCTCTTTATAATAGCAATTTTATTTGGGTCCACTTGCTATCCTTCTTGGGATATTGAGTGACCTAGAACAATCCCTTCATTCATCAAGAACTCACACTTCTCAGGACTAAGGGATAAGTTCATTTCAATGCATTTGTTTAATACTTTCCCCAAGTTAAAGAGAGCCTCTATGAAATCACACCCAGAAGGGTTGAAATCATCCATATTAATTTCCACAGAGTCATGGACTAGATCTGAAAGGATGCTCAGGGCTACCCTCTTAAAAGTGGCAAGGGAATTGCATAATCCAAAAGGAAGGACCCTATAAGAAAAGGTACCCCAAGGACAAGTTAAGGTGGTTTTATCTTGGTCCTCTGGGTTGATCTGGATCTGATTGTAACCATTGAATCCATCCAAGAAATACAAGAACTTCTTTCCTATAAGACCATCTAATACTTGTTCAATGAAAGGTAGAGGGAAATGGGCTTTTTTGTGGCTTTGTTTAGCTTTCTGTAGTCCACACAGATCCTCCATTTCCCATTCTTCTTTGGCATCGGAACCATAGGAGACACCCACTCACTATCTGAGATGGTGATCTAATAATTGCCCTATGAGTGACATCAGTTGAAGATTTATAAAACAAAAGGTATTACCGACTCATGTGCTGGTGTGTGTTCTGTGTTATTTAACCAACGGGTTGATCAGATTGCCAATACACAGACATTTAAATGGAAGGACAACAGAGAAATATAGCAAGCAAACACAAAGACACAAGAAATTTTAATAAGGAGTTCACCCTATTCTCCAGGGATACATCTCCAGTCTAGCTTTCAGTGGTGGCCTTGTTTTATTGTGCCTTTAGAAAAGAATTACAATGCAGGGACTCAATGTGAGTTCTCCTTAAGCAGGTTTTTCTTGGCAGGGCGGTTCTTGGATTTCCCAAGCCACTGGAGTGCACAGACTCTTCTTCTTCCTACCAGCTCTGTGACCTTTGGGTCTACAATGGACAGAGCCAAATGTGATACTCAGTCCGAACAGATTCCCCTACGGGATGGCTTGAATCTTCAAGCTCTGGTGCTCGATGCTTTCACTGGTCAACTCGGCCCTCTGTCTCTTTCTGCTCTTCTCTTGCTTTTCTGCCTTCTTCTCTGTGTATTATGTCCTCCTCTCAGGATTCTGGTCTTTTTTCTCGTCTCTCGGACTTAACTCTAACTTTACTATGTATTCTGTCTCTGTCAATTCACCATCTGCAGCTGGGCTTGGAGTTCCCTGTTCGGCGTCAGCACGATCATTTAGGGAGTGGCCACATGTCCCCATCCAAACAGTTCCAGCTTGCTCGTTGTTTCATTTCTCTAGTTACACCGTGGATGCGTCCTTCCTCCACCGTGGTGGTCAAATGGATTCCAAATCCCTTTAGAACATGGCTTAATTCCCTGTTGATTCCGCTTCTTTCTATCGGGCGCAATCTCAGTCGTCCGATCTAGGCTCCTCCAGATCCAACATCATATGCACATCCTGCACGATTGACTTGCTCGACCGATAACATGCGATCAATGGCAGTTTTCTCTCACCTCCACCGCCACGCGTCGATCGTTGAGTGGGATCGCTCTGCTTTCTCCAAAACCATTTACCATTTGAGGGCGCCCTGATCAATATTGCCGATTTTCCAGAGCACGGGTCCCGCCTTCGTACGTTAGCGCTTTTTGTTTCTCTGCCTGCGGTTCTCCGACTCCCAACATGATCGAGTGCTTAAGGCTTCTCCATTTTAGCCCTGTTCTCCCAATCGTGCATCGAAAATCACCTCCTTTTCCCAATCTGGGGCTCCCAGGGGCTACTTTGATCTCCTACGCAGTCTCCATGGGCCTCGGTCAGCATGCTTTGACCGAGGTCCTCGTCGTTCCACGCTGGCTGCCATTGCCACTAGTTCAGGGTGTTTTTGATGTTGTTTTGGATTCTTCAAATATTTTTTTCATCCTGATAAAGTCATGGTTCTTTGACAATCTTTTATGGATCCAATTCGGATCATGACCTTCCCACTGAAAGAGCTTTTGGACCACCAATAGTTGGTTTACTTCAAGCATCGACTAAGTGAGGAAACTGTTGTCTCACTTGCCCAATCTCAATCCACTTCACACTGCTCGACTTTGAACCCTTAAGCCCAATCCTGAGGTATTCCACTTGTCCACTACATGTCTTCCTTACCTTCCTGTCTAGCACTGTGTCTTCCCGTAATTCATTAAGATATTCAAGTAGCAGGTCATCAACAGAAGTTAATTGACTCTGCTCTTCAGGGTCCTCGATCATCGAAGGTTCAAACAACCTCAAGCAATCTGCGTTCACGACTGAGTAGATGTGCATGTAAGCTAGTAGATAAAGGTGAAAAGCATTTTCACCAATCTTCTCAAGTATCCTGAAGGGTCCATACCTTATAGGTTTTAGCTTTTTACTTTCACCTTGCATCCTATCCTTGCCGATATATAGCTAGACTTGGTCTCCAACTTGAAAACTATGCTCCATCTGATGCTTATCGTGCCTAGCCTTGTACTTGGCTTGGCTCTTTTCCAGTTGTTCCTGTACTGCCTGATGGATCTCCTGGATCTGTTCAATGAACCTAGTTGCCTTGTCCACATCATTGTGTCTATCAACCATGGTATCTCTTAACCAAAACAAAAAATCCAAAGGAGACCTTGGTATGAAACCAAAACAAGTCTCAAAAGGAGATCTCTATGTAGAAGAGTGTTTGGCTCTATTGTAAGCATGCTGCACATAACACAAGTGTTCATCCCAAAGCTTAGCGTGTTTGCTACAATATCCTCTCAGTAACTGGATCACCATCCTGTTAACTACTTCTATCTAGCCATTTGTTTGTGGATGAAAAGTTGTGCTTTTATTTAATTTGGTGTCCATTAGTTCCCACAAACTTGACCAAAACTTCCCCACAAATTGGGTGTCTTAATCAGATACAATAGAAGTGGGTAATCCAAAATGAACCCATACATGTTCAAAGAACAATTTTGCAGTTTGTCTAGTTGTAATCTGTTTACTACAGGGTATCAAAATACACATTTTGTTGAACCTATCCACAACAACATATAGATAATCATGACCTTTCCTAGATTTAGGCAATCCTCCAACAAAATCCATGGAAATGCTTTCCCAAGGGTGAGAAGGAATTGGCAAGGGAGTGTACAAGCCTAGTTTTTTGTTGTTGGGCTTGCTTTTCGCACACATAGCACATCCATTTACATATCTAGAAACTATCTCACTCATTTTTGGCCAATGGCAAAACCTTTGCAGCTGTAATTGTTTTACTTACCCCAAAGTGACTTGATATCAGAGAAGTGTGTGCTTCCCTAATTATCTTTACTCTCTCAGTTTGTGGAATGCAAAGTTTCCCACAATGATATAAGAGTCAGTCCTTCATGTGATACTCCAATTCTTCTATTCTTTTGCCTTGACTCAAAGTTACATATACATCTTTAAAGTCCATATCCTGATCATATTGTTCTATGTAGCTTTCATGCAGCACAGAATGATGCTTAAGTATGGTAGATGCATTTATAATGGGTCTAGATAACATGTCTGCAATCTTGTTATGTATGCCCTTTTTATATCTGATGGCTAAATGAAACTGTTGTAGAAATCCCATCCATCTGTAATGTCTTGATTGCTGTAACTTAGTTTGGGAGTATAGATATTGAAGTGGTTGATGATCAGTATGTATTACTGTTTCTTTGCCCATTAAATAATGTTTCCACTTTTTCACATTCTGAACTAATGCATACAAGTCTTTATCATATGTAGGATAGTTAACTACTGTAGGATTAAAGGTCTTAGAATGATAACATATGGGTTTACCATGATGTGTCAACACTGCTCCCATGGCATAGTCACTGGCATCTATTTGGATCTCAAATGGTTTTTGTAGATCTGGCAGTGCTAGTACAGGTGTTGTACTAATCTTTTCTTTCAAGGTGTCAAAGGCTTTTTGTTGTTTGCCTCCCCACTGAAACACCTTGTTCAATCCTGTCAAGGCATGCAAGGGAGCTGCAATTGAGGAAAAATTTGTAATGAACTTCCTCCAATATTGGTGCTACTCCTAAGAAGCTTCTCACTTCTGTAGCAGACTTGGGTTTAGGCCAGTTTACAATGATTTCCACTTTAGAGGGATCTATTTTCAATTCGCCTCCCCCTACTATATGACCCAAGTAATTTAGAGAGGTTTTTCCAAATTCACATTTGGAGAGTTTAACATAAAGTTTTTCTCTTTTCAAAACATCCTAATGTCTGCTTAACATGCCTTAAATGTTCTTCCCACATCTTACTAAAAATCAGAATGTCATCCAAATACACAATAACAAAATCATCAAGAAAAGGTCTGAGTACATCATTCATTAATCTCATGAAAATAGCAGGGTCATTGGTCAAGCCAAAAGGCATAGCCAACCATTCATACAATCCCTGCTTTGTTTTGAAAGTAGTCTTCCATGCATCTTGCTCTGCAAATTTGACCTGATGGTATCCACTATGCAAATCCAGCTTAGTGAAATAAACGGCTTCCTTCAATTGATCTAAAAGATCATCTATGTGAGGAAGGGGATAACAATTTTTTATTGTTATCTTATTCAGTGCTCGGTAGTCAATGCACATTCTGCATGAGCCATCTTTCTTTCTCACCAAAACGATTGGTGACCCACATGGTGATGTGCTATGCCTAATGAACCCTTTCTCGAGCAACTCCTGCACCTGCCTCTTGATTTCAGCATTCTCTAAAGTGGACAACCTGTACATCCCAATGTTAGGCAATGGAACATCTTGCTACAAAATAAGATCATGTACTATTCCCTTTTTGGGTGGCAGACCTTTAGGTTCTTGGAACAAGACATCATACTCTGAAATAGTCTTTTCTATATCAGTTTGCTGATCAACATTATAGCCCTCAAATACATTGGTTTTATCAGGTTTCTTTTCCTTTACAACCATCAGTAAGAACTGTTTGCATGAATTTATCATTCTTTTCATCTATCATGAGTTTATGAGAGTATAATTATTCTTGAGCTTATGAGCTCATACAAAGTATTCGATTCCACCTTTAACAAGTAGATACTTGTTCTCAGCTCTATAGAAAATATCCTTTCTATCATACAAGTAAGGACTTCCTAAAACAATTCCACATATATCCAAAGGAATTACATCTAACTCAACCTCATCTACAAATGTTGATCCAAAATAAAACTTGATTTTGCACTGTCTAGTCACTTGTAGTTGTGCTTTATCATTCAACCATTCTAATGGGTATGGTTTCTTATGAGGTGTAGTTGCTAATCCCAATTTCTTTACAATTGCTTCAGAAATTAGATTTACTTGTGAGCCACTATCAAACAAAGTATCAATCTTTTGATTTGAAACAACTCGAATATGGAAAAGCTCATGTCTCTTTCCCTCATGTTCTTCATTAATAACAGATTGAGCAGAATTACTGGTAGATGCTTCAAAATTCTTACCTTTTATACCTGTGGCCGCAATGATTGTTTCATCTCCCGAGTCTGACCCCAAATCTTTCTGAATAGCTGCAGCAGCCTTCTTCTTCTTTCCCTCTGACTTCTTAGGTCTCAGCTCTGGATGCAGAATCCAGCAATGCTCATCATCATGCCCATCCCTTTTACAATGAGTGCATGAAGCTTTGCTTTTCTGTGCAGTGTTAGCCTTCCTTTCTTTCCACTTCTGCTTTCTTTTCTCCTTGCTCTTGCTTACAGTGGGTTAGGATGGTCCCCCAACTTCTGGATTTCCATTCTTTCCTCTAGCTTCTATATGAGTAGCTTGTACATATACCTCATCTATACTAGTGGGATTAAACATGAGGATGGTATGACTCATGTAGTTGTGTAGACCACCAATGTACTTCAAAAGAGTTTCTGGTGAGTCTAATGAGATACCCAACATCAATGCTCTCTTTCTGAACTCTTGAGTATACCCTTGCAAACTTTTCCCTTTCAACTGTCGAAGAGTTTGCCAACTCATCATGGCTTGTTGCATGTAGGCCAATGGATAGAACTTCTTTTTTATTGCAGCAACAAATTCACTCCAGACAGAGATGGTCTTGCCATGCTTCTTCATATCAGCTTGGGTTCTGCTTCCCACCAAACCAAGGCAGTGCCTCCTAGGTGTAGGCTTTCCAGCTAAATCTTACTCTTGTCCGAGTCTATGTTCTGTACCCTGCAATATAAATCAATTTGTCTAATCCAATTGTCCAACTTTTCAGCATTTAGCTCTCCATCATATATAGGCAAATCAAATTTAACATCTATTTTAATCAAAGAGGTTTTCTTATTATGCACAGGGCTATTAGGAGGTGTAGGAAAGATTTCTTCTTTCCCTTTCCCTTTTGAGTGGTCATGGGAATGAGATTCACCCTCTTCTTTATCTTGCTTCGAGCCTGATGAATCTTCATCCTTATGCTTTCTAAAGTCCCTATACATTTCTTCTACCATAGACTTTATAGCT
>APFE030414364.1:0-65440 GCA_000404065.3 Pinus taeda
TTTTGCTAAGCTGTCCTGGGCTTGGCTGAGTTCTGACATCTGAGCCTCTAGCACCTGTATTTCTTGCCTCAGCTTCTGCATGTCCAGGCTCTCAGCCTGCTCTGTTGTTGGTGCTGAGGTGGTTAGTGCTGTGGTGCCTGGAGCATCCTGCTGAGCCTCCCTCCTTTGCAATGCTGCTTCCAATGTGGTCTCTGTGTCTTGGAGCTTTTCCTGTGTTTCTATCAACTCCTTGTATAATGTCATCAATAATGCAGTTGCATATTTTTCTTGCCTCTGCTGGGCAACCTCATCTGTCTGTGGGTGTAGAGTTGGGGGGATCTTCATTTTCTTTTTTATTGCAGCCATGTCTGCATTCCTCATTTTAAGGACTTGTTGTATTGCCTTAACGTCATTGGGGTCATGCCCAAACTCTATGATTATTTCTTCTAATGCCTTGATTCTGTTATCTTTAGCTTGGGAGGATGCCCTCTCTAACTCAAGCTATGCTGCAGTGTTGTTTAGGCTATTCTGCAGCCTGTAATTAATCAAGGTCTTGTATGCCAGCGTGGCATAGACCATCTCACCCGTCTGTTTGTGAAGCTCAATCTGATCTATGGGGTGGATGTCTTTTGAGAGGACTTCCAAATAAGTCCTGATATAATCTGCAGCTGTTTGTGGTTGCTGCACTATAGGAGTGAAATGGCTCATGGTCATCTTGCCTTCTTATACATCAAAGGCAGACATGAGCCTCTGTTGGTTTGCAGGTGCCATGTTTAGGAGGTGATTGTAGAGTCGAATCTTTATTGGCTCACTCCTTCTTTTGGCATCTTTGAATTGTTGTTTTATGGTTGCACCTGTTCCCTGTTGTTGCCCTGAGGAGCTCACTTCTCCCAATGCTGCCTTGTCTTGCTCCTGTTGCAAGGAGCTGGCAGAAGCCTCCATGCTTGGCATTTCCTCCTCTGAGAAGGGATTTAGCCTTTGCCTCTTCTCTACTGTTTCAGTGAGGGGAGTCTCCCTCTCTCTCTTTCTGCTATTGTCCTCCCTTTGAGGGGTCTGGAGGACAGAGGAATCAACCCTGGAGTCTTGCCTCGGAGGTGCCACTGGTGCTGTTTGCTCTTGGGTAGCCATCTGGGCCTCTCCTTTTTGCTTCTCCTGACCCTGTTGGTCTGTTTATTGTTGTTCCTGCTGGGGCTGCTGTTGTTGATCATGTTGGCCCTGTTGGCCCTCTGGTTGTTCCATCACTTTATCCTTTCCCTTGCCCTGCCCTTGATTATTATCTTGCACTGCCTCTTGTTGTGTTGTAGAGGATGAAGCAGCTGCTCTTGTTTGAGGATTTGGCAGAGAAGGCACCTGAGAAGGACATTTCAAGTCAGCCATTTTTAATAAATGCCTTCTAGCTCTTTCAACTAGCTCTTCTTGAGACAGGCTCTTCTAAGGTGTTTCTCCTCCACTTCGGTTGGTTAGCATGTCTCAGGATGTGGAACATGTTCTCATGCTCATAGCTAGAGAGCTTGCATCTCTGTCTTCTCAAGGATATAAAGTCGTTGGGGTCATAGGGCTTCCAAAGGAAACTTAGTTTTAGGCCAAGGCTTTCCAACATCCTATCTGCTTCTTTCCATCCTTCTCTTCTGTTTAGGATGAAGTGGCCTAGCTGGTTTCTAACTTTAAGATGTGCCCTTTTTCCTTTTCCTACAAAGTGCATCTGGTCGGCATTGCCAAATTGCCTGAAATACTCCAGGGCAAAGAGCCTCATGGGCACAAATCTGGGCAGCTTGTATGGGCGCAGCTCACACCCATATATCCTAATCACAGTGTAATGCTGGTAAAAATACCAATCTCCTATGATGTAGGCACTGGACAGCTGCAGAATCCTCTGCATTTCATCAGTGAGTCTTGTAGGGGGTGATGTCAAGAGTAGAGACAAGGCTGGATGAATGAATAAGTCTATGCACTCAAAATATGTATATGGTGAATATGCACGGTGGTGGAAGGCTGAGCTCCAGTATACCACTGATCTTGGGTTTCCTGCTGCATTCGTTCTCTTAATTTCAAAAGAGAACTTCTCATGTTGGTGATACAAAATGAGATGATAAATATATGAGGTGTATCTGAACACCTTCTCTCTAGATAAGTGCAAAAATTGCTCATGTATCTTGTCAGATATATATGTAGCATAGTCATAACAAATGGGGGCCTTACCAGGGGAAAACATTGTCATCATTACTAGCACAGTTTCCTCTATGAACTCCATTGATTTGTACCCCAGCACTGAGCTTATCATGTATGCTAGGTCCAGGCCTAGTTTATTTAAATAGCCATCAAAGATGGGAGGATGCAGTACTGTGTCAGATGTTTTGATAAATAATTGATTAAGCTTTAGGATCTCTGCTTCTGTGAGTACCTTGGCTCCTTGATTGATTAGGTCTAGCAGGGATAAAGGAACCAATTCCCTTTGAGTTTTGAATTGGACCATCTCCCTGATGGCCTCAGGAGTGGTGTAAAATACAACTGCACCTTGTGTGTTGAGCATAGCCCTCTTCATAGGGTCATAACCGTCAGCACACAAGTGGATGAGGTCATGGAACTGATTAACCTGAGGTATCTTGAAGATTGGGAGGGAGGACTCCCAAATGCCTAAGATGTCTGTTCCATCTCTGTGCTTAGCCCTGAGCTCATTTAATAAATGAATGTGAAATGTACATTTGGCTGGGGCGTCCTCCGAGAATTGGTAATCTAGGTCTGCCAAATCTTGCCAGTCTAGCTCTCTCTGAGGAGCATTCAAGGGAGTAACATTAAGGGCTACTGATGCTGAAGGGGTATCCATGTCTGTCCAAACGTTTCTTGGGCTGATGAGCGAGCTAACTAGGAAAATGGAATTTGAGAGAAACACAGACTGGCAGGCCTATTTTACAGCAGAATAGGATGGTACAGGGCTCTCTGAGAAGGCTTTTATACAGTTTAACAGACCTCCTCTTGCAATTTAGGAGCAGATTAATGAGTTCACGATTGCGCGAACAGAGAAGGGTTTCCACTAAAATTGAAGTGTAAAATGGGTTCGTCAATGTAATTCGACCTCAAATTGTCCAGGGGAGACAGGATACACTTGGTTTTGTGGTGAAAATTCAATGTCTTGCCGTGTCCAGGTATGTTTTACGAGTAACTGTGAAAAAACCAGTTTGCAAGGAAATGGACGGGCAAATACCTGTTTAGTCAGTAGCTTGGGACGAAAGAATAGTTGGGTTGGCGCTCTGAGCTTCCGCTGATGGTCGAAAGTTGGCTGGTAGACTGCTGGTCGTAGTTTGCATGCAGAAAGCACAAAGGTCCTTTTCTCAGAAAATAACAAAAAAACGCGAAAAACTGTGAAAATATGGCCTTTTTGTTTTATTGACGCGTTTTTTGAATGACGTCAGCATGACGTCATCATGTGGGTCTGGGATGGATGACGTCAGCAGGATGTCATCGGGTGACGTGGTGGCCTGAGACCGGTCCATGGGAGCAATGAGGTGGCGGCCAGGTGGGCGAATGGGGACGAGGTGGGCGGTTGTGGCAATGACGTGGGAAACAGCAGGGCGCGGACGTAGGAGGGACAGGTGTCGCCATATCGGGCCCCCTCCTGCACGGCAAGGAATCTGTCAGAGGGGGCTCCGATGGAGTTTGGCCACGACACCTGTCCCCACGTGACGCAAGCGTCTGACAGATATCGGAAGGTATCTGTTGGACGTCAGGGGCCTTCCGATATTGATAGGAGCCGTTGATCTGCGGGCGCATGATCGGATGGTCGTCGGGTAATGAACCTGCCTGGCTAATAAACTTCACGTTTTTTAAAGGTCGGGCGTCGGGCCGCTCCGAAATTGGTGCTGACCGTAGATCTGGCAAAGCCACGATCGGACGGTCGTCCGGTTGATTAAATGCACGGATGATAGCGGTGATCGGGTGGGTTAAAAAATTATATTTCTTGGCAGGCGCGCCCGGCGGGACCCTCCGCTTCATAGATGATTTTCAAAGGTTTTGGATGGTTTTATTTATTGAAATCAAATCTGCTCGCCAACATTAGAAAACGGTAGAAAACACAAAGAATTTCATGCAAAATTTTGTTCAAAGTATACGAGGGTGAAACTATAGGAAAAGGGGGTTCTGATGAAGTTATAAAAAAGGCACGAATTGGATCCCGACCTTTGGATAAGACGGGGAAGGTATATTTTCATGATATTTCCACCCTTTAATGGTTTAAGGGGGTCAAAAAGGTTTTTTTAAGGGTTTTTTAGGCACAAGTGGAGACTTGGGTAGGAGAATGGGTTCAGATGGAGAAAAAGGGGCTAAACATGGGTTTTTGACCTTAACCAGATGTTAATTCAATTCCCAGAAGTAGAAATTATGGCTATAGTGCCAAGGAGGGGATATTTATACTGTGTGTGGGGTTTATACACCATGGTGTTATACTAATAGGGAGAATGAAGTATAGGGAGCTAAATAATAGAGTTAGCTGTTAATATGGGGGCAAAATATGGATGAGGATCAGTACAACCAAGTTTTTATGAAAACAACTTAGTGTAAAGAGTAGATGAAAATGAAAAGAACTTTACACAAGAAATGTGGCTTCTAATGGCCTTAAGAACCACCATAAAACTTTGAGTTTTCCTTACGATCATACCTGGTGCAGGGGTGTTAGTTATGAGTGGTAAACAAAGGGAGAGAAGGGAGTTAGACATGCTCCACTGTGTTGTTTTGCCTGTACTTTGCATAGCAAAGTTGATCTTGGGGGGAACACCACTTCTGCAACTTCATCTACCTACCCAATTATTTGCCTAACATTTTTTATTTCTTCTTGGAGGGTGCACTTTGAACTTGCAAACCCTTTGTGTGCCTTTTCCTTTGCATTGGCTTTTTTGTTTCACTTCCTATCTAATACTACCCTTATTCCTTCCAAGGCCCCAGATTAAGTAGTTGGGAACCTTAGTTTCTCTGCCTGACTACTGATCTTCCAAGTTTAAACAGTTTGGACATATTTCTTTCTCTATTCTACAACATAAATTGAAAACATAGCATGACCCAGTTTAGACTGTTGGGTCATCCACAAAAATTTTAATAGGCCTGAAGGTATGTACACACCTTGTCTTCTTTTGCAAATATGGATCCTTTGTAGCAGCAAAGTGGAGCATATTTGGCACTTGAATTTTGCCAATCATGAGACATGAAACCTATTGGTATAGGTAACCAACAGTGGCTCCACATGGGGATGGTTTTTCTCCTTGAAAGACCAAGAATAGCAGGTCAGTATGTCTTGGTCCTCTGACTTTCGCTTTTCCAACTTAGGAGTTTCTCATCCCGGATTCCTCAAAAAGCAGACTGATTTATTGAAACTCCATGATGCAGTTCAGCCCCTTCTTGTATCTGCAATGTTTCTTGAAATGGACCTATTCACGTGCTTTTAGGGATAACAATATACACAACAAATTCAGGATATATATACAACAAACTATGTACAAGAGCAGGTGAATTTTGTACAAGAGCAGGCATGCTGCATCTATGGAAGGTAGTCAAAATAGTGCTTCAGCATCCTGCCATTGACAGGGCCTTCATCCAAGTCAGTTTTGTCCAGATTTTCAAGAAAGTAGGTGTTATTTCCTTGCACTGCTTGTATGAGGAATGATCGTCTCCAGAGGGAATCAAACTTTCCATGCTTTCCTTTGTTCTCTCTCCTTGAATCCCACTTGAGAACCTTATCACCTATGTTAAAATCCTCATCCTTGGTTCTTCTATCAAAAGCTTTTTTGAGTTTTTCTTGTAAAATTTGGACTCTGTTGTAAACTTGGTCCCTGGTTTGCTGCAAGCATATAATCTGATTTACTCTCCTCTGTATATCATTAGGCTCAGCTTTACTTTATTGGAGTAGCTTCATAACAGGGATCCCTAGTGATGAGGGGAACTTGGCTTCTAATCCATAGACTAACTCGTATGGGCTGACCCCAATTGATCTTTTGGTTGTTAGTCTATCTGCCCATAAGGCATTGATAAGCTTCTTATGCCAATTTTTCTTGTTCTCCTCCAACACCTTCTTGATCATATTTACCAAGCTTTTGTTTGAGGATTCTGCCAGGCCATTTCCTTGGGGGTAGTATGCAGTAGAATGGCCCAAAATAATGTGGAATTTGTGGCAGAAGCTGACCATCTTTTTAGATCTGAAAGCAACAACATTGTCTGTTATAATTTTATCAGGGCATCCGAATCTGGCAAGGATATTGGTCTCAAGAAACTGTATGATGGTGGAGTCATCTACTTGTCTGCATGAGATTGCTTCAATCCACTTTGTGAAGTAGTCTGTTGCTATCAGAATCCATCTATGTTGGCCTGAAGATGAGGGATTAATCTCTCCAATGAAATCCAGGCCCCATTGCTAAAATGGTCTCTCTGTTGCAATAGGCCTCAAGGGTAGTGGCAGCAATTGTCTCTTTCCTTCAAATACTTGACATTTGTGACATGCAGTGGTGAATTTCTTGACATCAGAGAAAATAGTGGGCCAATAGTATCCAGCTCTAAGTATTTTGTCCACAGTGGACTTCCAGTATAGATGCCCACCACAATCACCTGCATGAAACTCCTCCATGATTTTGTTAGCTTTATTTTCAATCAGACAATTTAGCAAGATGCCCTCATGGTTTTTCCAAAACAAATTTTCTTCTATGACACAGAATTTTAAAGCCTTCATTTTTAAGAACCTACATTTAGTTCTGGACAGCCCTGGGGGAGCACACAGGTTTTGTAACACATAACAGATATCAGAGTACCAGGGGGATTGCTCAAAGGCTACATTAATATTTGGAGTCGCCAGCTCCTGTTCACTGTCTAGTTAGTTGATGTCTAGGGCTTGGAAGTTTGTTTCAGACATTAATTTGGCTAAGCCCTGCCCTTTTATTAGTTTTGTAGGCTTTATTTCTATGTCAAATTCCAGAATGTTTGCAATCCATTTTCCTCTTCTACCCTCCAAGTTTTCTTGAGTGAGTATATCTTTGACAATTGGGCTTGGCACGTAGGCTATTATATGGGAATACAAGATATAAATCCTAAAGTCCTTAATAGCTTTCACCAAAGCATATGCTTGCTTTTCCATGATCTGGTACTTGAGGGGTGCATCTCTAAGAGCTTTACTAAAGAAGGCAATGGGTTTCTCATTCCCTTGGTCATCTTTCTGTAGTAACACTGCAGCAATTGTATGTTCAGAAGCAAAGGAGAATATGATGAACTCTTTATCAAACTGTGGGTTAGTTAGGACAGGGGTTTGGGTAAGGGCAAACTTGATGCCCTGAAAAGCTTGTTTAGCTTCCACTGTCCATTTGACTTTGGAATCCTTTTTCAACATATTGTTAAGCAATCTACTTAGCTCAGCCAGGTTTGGGATAAATCTTCTTAGAAAGTTGATTTTTCCCAGAAAGCCTTGTAATTCTTTTATATTCCTTGGATGGGGCATTTGCTGGATAGACTGGATTCTGTCTGGGTCAATTTTGATACCATCTTTGGAAATAATATGACCTAGTAGTTTCCCTTCCTCTAGTCCAAACAAGGATTTTTTCGGGTTCAAGGAAATTCCATACTTCCTACATGTGGTAAATATCTGTCTCAGATGTTTTAAGTGGTCTTGGTCAGATTTCGAAAAAGGTGTGAGATCATCCAAATAGATGACCAGGAAGTCATGGATCTCTTTGGAAAAGGCAATGTCCATTTCTCTTTGAAATGTAGCCCCTGCGTTTTTCAAACCAAAAGGCATTTTGACATATTTAAAGGTCCCCCATGGGGTTGTGAATGCAGTTTTGTCCTGGTCATCAGGATGGACTAAGATTTGATTGAAGCCTGAGAAGCCATCAAGCAAGGAAATCCTAGAGGCCCCTACTACTCTCTGTAGGATGTGATCCATCTTGGGTAGGGGATAATTATCTTTTAGTGATACTTGGTTGAGGTTTCTCAGATCTACACAGAGCCTAATTTCCCCGGTTTTCTTTCTTGTAGGGACCAAGTTTGAAATCCAATCAGAAAATATGATTGGTGCTATGATGCCTGCTTTGAACATTTTCTGTACTTCTTGCTCCATTGCTGGAAGGAGCATGGGATTAATTCTCCTCAGTTTTTGTTTAAAAGGCTTCTGATTTGGCTTTAGTGGGATAGTGTGATGTATCACAGAGGTATCATAGGACTTTAGGTCCTCATAATTCCATGCAAATACATCTTGAAACTCCTTAAAAAGGTCAATGTATTTGGGCTTTTGATCAGGAGGTAGTGCAGCAGACAGTTTTATGATTTTGGGCTTCTCAACTGTCCCAATGTTATGTTCTTC
The DNA here is from genome assembly GCA_000404065.3 of Pinus taeda. NCBI lineage: Eukaryota > Viridiplantae > Streptophyta > Pinopsida > Pinales > Pinaceae > Pinus > Pinus taeda. The sequence goes on from APFE030414364.1 coordinate 8,306, forward strand.
TATAGTAGTGTTTAGGGGCTGCAATTTTGGTTTATTGGGTACGTCGTTAGAGTCAAAAATGTCTTCCAGAGGAGCTAAGCCTATTGGAAGAAAATTGTCCTTTAATTGTATCACCTCAGTTTCATATTCAGCTATTTCCTCATTTTCAACCTGTTGGATTTCTTGTATATTGTGTTGGTTGAAGATGGTAGGATGTAGCATTTGATTGGCTGTTTTGGGTGATATTATTTGGTAGTTATGTTCATCATGTATTTGTGATTGATTTTCTGTCTTAAGTATTTGAGATTGACTTGCTGGCTCAGTGTCTATGTTCAGACCTGAAAATTCTTCTTGTAAAGTCAGAAAATTGTTGATTTGCGTGTCATTGTCAAATACCTGCCAGTCTTTGACATTGTTTGGGACTGATGGTTTGTGTTTTACTTCAGCTGTAAAACAGTGATGAGGTTCAAAAGGGAGCTTGCAAGTACTTGCAAACGTAGCTAGACTGTGAGCATGAAGGTTTTGAGCCCTAGGGATTTTGGTAATCTGGAATTCAGTGAAGGACTCCAGTAGCTCGGTGGCAGCAGACCTATAAGACCTCAGTCTTTTGTCATTGGTAACAAAATTGCCTTTGACTTGTTGGATGACTAGGTCTGAATCCCCTAGGATTGATACTTTTATAGCTTGTAGGGATTGTACCAACTTGAGGCCTAGTAGGAGAGCTTCATACTCAGCCATGTTATTGGTGCATTTAAAGTTTAGTCTATAAGCTCTGCCTTCTGCATGGCTGTTCTGTTTATTATGGATCCAAATTCCAGCTCCTGCCCCTAGCTTGTTAACTGATCCATCAAATTCTAGGAACCACAGGATTTCATGTTGTAGGGGAGTTTGAATAACATTTCTGTAGTTTGGGCTTGTGAGTGGAAGTTTGGATTGTTTTTTTATCTAGTTTGACTTCTGGGGCAATTTTCCCATTTAGTAAGATCAGCTTTGTGTTTAGAGGGGCTGTTTGTTTATCCCAGTCCTGATCTTTTTTGAGTGTCTGATTTTCATCTTCATAGGTCTTGCCCTCTTGCACATTCTCCTTTTTTAACTCAACCAACGTTTCCCTATCAAGTTTTCCTTCATTAATCTGCTGATCTGTTTTGATTATCTGAGTTTCTACACTGTTTGTGTGACCTATATTGTCATTGAACAAAATATATGAGTCTATATCAGAATGGACAGCATATATGGGGAAGTTTTGAGGCTTCTCTGCAGTGCTGACCATGTATTTCATTAGAGACTCTCTATACAATCTCTTGGGTTGACCAAAGACTGTAATAGTAGCATAAGACATGTCCAATTGAAGGGACCCTTGAAGTTTAGCCCCCCATGATCTTGATAATAACATCCCATACTTGGGCGGGATATCAGCAACCACAACATCCATCAGGATTGTTTTGTTTGGATATTGGACCAGGGATACACACAAGTCTTTTATTAGGCCTAGGCATTTAACCTGGCTGGAATCAAATGAAAACAGATCCTTGTATGGCCTAGTAATATCTAAATTCAGCCTTTCCATGACAGCTTTTGGCATTAGGTTATGAGAAGCGCCTGAGTCAAACATTGCATTGTGTAGTATCTTGTCATGAACATGCAAGCTGACATAGAAGGGTAGAATCCCTGTGACTGCTGTTTTTCCATCAACCTCTGGACCAAACAGTAATTCTGGGGTGTCATCCAACACATTGACATTGTCCACATTGACATTGTCCTTGTTTGGAGTGAGTTGGAGGGACTTCTCAATCTGCTGTTTATAGATTTCATTCTTGGCTAGCTCTGCCAGAGGGATGGCTACTTTCAGTTTTCCGATTTCAGTTTCCAAGTCAAAGGGTTTCTCAGCTTGGGTTTTAGTGCTATGAGTGAGCCCCCTTTCTTTATTTGGTAAGGTTTCTTCTTGTTTTTGGGGCTTATGTTTCTCAATCACCTCTTGAGGCCCTTTGCTGAAATTGGAATGCACAGCTGATGTAGCTGGTGGGTTTTGTGTATGTTCAGTAACTTCTTCAATAGTTACTTCCTTTGTAAGTGAATCAGTTGCATTCATTGGTTCTGTTACTATGGCATTTTTGGGCTGCTGTCTATCCTTGGTTTTTTCAGGTTGTGTGATGTTTACAGTCCTACTTCTTAATTTGTACTGTTTGTGGACCTCATAGACAATAGTGTCATAGCCTTGTTTAAAATCAAATGATTCACCTGACCTTGTTTGGAACGGTTTGTTGTCTTCTTCTTCATGATCTTCTTGACTCAGGAAGACATGGTGCTCATCATCAAGACCCATTAGGTGGATATGGGTGTCATCCACTTGTTCTTCTGATGTGGATGTTTCAGCATAGTTTTCTTGAAATGGAGGTCTTATTTCTGGATCATTGTTGGTTTTGCCTCCACTAGGATTTTGGTTCCTCCTAAAGTTTGGATTTCTGTTAGAGTTATTTGATGGTCCCTCCCATGAAGACTTTCTTTCCACAGACTCTACCCTGTCGCCCAACCTCTTCATACCAGAAATTATTGCATCTAATTTTTGGTCAAAGGCTGAGGGTTCCTCCTTAAAGACAACCCTCTTTTCTAATCTAGCCCTATTCCTCTTAGCAATCAGGTTTGCCTCAACTGTCACAGCCACCTTCTGAGCTTCTTCAAGGGTTTGCGGGGCTCTTTCCTTTAACTGGTAAGCCATGTCCTGGTCAAATCCATCTGGAAATTTATATAGGGCTAAGTCAGGAGGAGGCCTCAGGTTTTGAGGTATTGCATTATATACATTATTAAACCTAGCACAGTATTCCAAAACTGTCTCTTGAGGACCTCTCTTAATCATGTCATATTCACCAAGTATATGTAGAGGGTCCTTCTTTTTCTCCCATCTGTTTGTGAAGGATTGGTAAAGCTCATCGTGGTTATTGATGGTATTTGCAAGGAGTGACCTGAACCAGGTTCTCACATCTCCTGTTAAGCTTTGGACAAATATTCTCATCCTCACAGTGTCATCATCTATCTCATAATTTTCAAAATGATTTTGCATTCTCTTAGCATGTTGGATAGCTGAATAAGGGCCAGTGGAGTCAAAATATGAAATTTTGGCCTGGTAATCTTGAGGCAAGGCCACAGGATTGGCAGGCAATTGCAGAGGTGCATACCTCATAGCCATGTTCACAAGATTCTGAGGATTGACAAGGGCAACTGAGATAACAGGAGCAGTGGGTACCACAAGGGTAACAGGTATAGAGGGATTAAGAGTGCTAGTCAAGGGAATGTGTAAAGGGGAAGAAGATGCAGGTGGGGGGCTTTGGGATGTTGATGGAGAGCTAGGAGAATTTGGAGTGGAACGGAATAAGACTTTGATTGGCGTGGAGATAGGGTTGGGGTGGACTGTCTCTGGACTAAAGTCAGCAAGGTTATCTTGTTTCTGCTAATTCCTAATTAGTCTGGGGATTGTATTGGGATTGTCAAAGACAGTAGGAGGGTTGGGATCAATATTAGCCCTAGTGTACCGAAGATTCTTCTTGGGAGCCAGCTTCTGAGCTAGTCCCTTGAATTTTTGCTGAAACATTAATAGAGCAAGGACTGGACCGGAACTCTAAAAGATACTGTGTATCTGTGTTGGGTATAAAGGGTTTCTGAGTCAACTCCACCTTGAGGCTGCAGATGTTTGTATGGGAGCAGCTTTGAAGGTTTCTTGACTCATATTTTGAGTGTAACCTCTTGGTAGATATACAGACCTTTAGATCCTGAGTTCCCCAGTGGAGTCGCCATTTATGTTAACACCCAGGTTGTTCCCTTTGACTCTAAGGGAATACGGCCGGGGTAACCACTAACCAATCTTTGGATTCAACTTCTAGCCAAGCTGTAACCAGAGAGGGCTCTCTCTTTATGATTTGTCACTGTTCAAATGAATTTTTTAGGCTAGTTATGAAATGAATGTTTGATTGTCTTTTATGTTTGGTTGGGAGGATGATTTTGATATCTTTTTAGAGTGTTCTCTGTAGGTGAAACTAATCCATTGGGTAATGGGGTCTGCAGCAGTTGCTTTCTTGAGATCCTGGATTAAGTGTTGCTGGGATTACAGGGCCTGTTTGTATTTCATAAAACAAACTGTAAAATTGTGAGGGTGAAGTGAAAACAACTAGCTAGGAGCATTTAAGAATTCATTACTGAGCTGGGTAGTGGGGAAAGAGGTCTATTACTTAGGAGCAATTACTTGAATTCCTAAAACAAATAGATTACTGTGATTATATGGTGTGAAAAGTAGCACTTAAGAATTGCTCTTTCATTACCATAACTGAAGAAAACATATGAAATAGCTTAGATTGAGCTCAGGGTAACCAATGATTAAGTCCTGAGGCTATTCTTTTTCCTTGCTACTTAGATATTGAGTACATGGAGAACATGAAAGACATATGAAAGTATAATGAACACATGTAAAACAACGAGTAACAAGAAAACTTATTGAGCCATGAAATACACAGGAATCCTGCAAATTTCAGCCATTCACCAGCCAGACATCCGAAACATAATGCTTTTAGAAATCCCATCATCTTTGTATTAGCTGTCTGAAGATTTACAATCACAAAATAGCTCTCAAGAGATTTCTTACATCCGGAGTCCAACCTCTGCTAACAAATGCGAGGGGGAATATATAGAAGTCTGATTACAAAAATATCTCAGGCATTAAGTCATCTGAGAAGAAAATATCTTCTTACACTCATACATGGCTTGTAGGTGAGAAGTAATTACAATCTTAAATGAGTTATAAAAGCTCTTAACTCCCGTCAGAGTAATATTGACCTTTGGGGCTCACGGAGTCGGTTGAGCGGCTTTATCATAACTACTGAATAACTTGTTGTGCAGCTGTTACTTTTCTGTGTCTTCTTGGCCCTGCCACCTGTGCTTGCTGATGCTGTTGTTGCGGCCGAGTTCATGTGCTGAGTTGGCTCAGCGTCTTTACACCCGCTGATGTATCTTTTGTCCCGCTTTGTATGTAATACAAACCTTTTGCTGAAGAGAGAGATGTGATTACTTAACTTTGATTCAAAAGCAATCCTATTAAATCATGCCATGTGTCTGGAGGAGGCAACTGCTGTTTCAAAATTGACCCTAAGGTCTCATCAGCCTCCGTAAATTTGTAGAAGTGAGGGGGCTCATCAAATAAGTGTGTGACTTCATTCTTAATAAAAAACAAATTATCTAATCTTTCAAAAAGAATTTTCCCTGTTACTGGGCCTGCTCCTGAAGATGCACTTGGTGCCTCAGCAATCTGTATTGCTGCAAAACTGCTTACTCTCTTGATATACTTGTCATGTGAGAGTAATCTCCCCGATTCTAACAAGCTGGGGAGCCCCCTGTCCTGCAGATCCAAGAACCTATTCTGGAATTTATTTATGTCAGCTTGCATATCCTGGATTCTTCTGTCCAGGGTCTGAATTAGGTTCCTCATTGTCAGGACTCTTTTGATTACAGAGATTGTTTCAGTCCTGTTTCCAATTCCCATTCTCACCAGCTGGGAACTTGTCCTGTAGTTGAGCACTTCAATCATCTTGGGGGCGATCTCAGGCATATTGCCTGTCCTTGCTCTGTGCAGTTCTTTTCTTGCTCTACCAATGAGTCCCACTTGCTCATATATGGCCTCAATGTACTCCCATTGGTTATTTATTGATTGTCCAATGGTGGTCCAGATAACTTGTTTGAGCTCTGCTGTAACTTTATCAAAACTGAGCTCCTTTTCTAGCTCTGCCATTCTTTTCTTCAGAGCTTTTACTTCTCTTTCCCTCTCAGCCACATTTTGCTTAGACTTATCATATTTTTCATTTATTTTTGCTAAGCTGTCCTGGACTTGGCTGAGTTCTGACATTTGAGTCTCTAGCACCTGTATTTCTTGCCTCATCTTTTGCATGTCCAGGCTCTCAGCCTGCTCTGTTGTTGGTGCTGAGGTGGTTGGTGCTGTGGTGCCTGGAGCATCCTACTGAGCCTGTTGCTTTGGAGCGACAGTATCTTGAGGGGTTTCCTCAAGGCTTATTGATTCTGTGGGCGGCTTGGAAGATTGCCCTGCCTCCATCCTTTGCAATGTTGCTTCCAATGTGGTCTCTGTGTCTTGCAGCTTTTCCTGTGTTTCTATCAGCTCCTTGTATAAGGTCATCAATAATGCAGTTGCATCTTTTTCTTGCCTCTGCTCGGCAACCTCATCTGTCTGTGGGTGTAGAGTTGGGGGGATCTTCATTTTCTTTTTTATTGCAGCCATGTCTGCATCCCTCAGTTTAAGGACTTGTTGTATTGCCTTAACGTCATTGGGGTCATGCCCAAACTCTATGATTATTTCTTCTAATGCCTTGATTCTATTATCTTTAGCTTGGGAGGATGCCCTCTCCAACTCAAGCTGTGCTGCAGTGTTGTTTAGGCTATTCTGCAGCCTGTAATTAATCAAGGTCTTGTCTGCTAGAGTGGCATAGACCATCTCACCCGTCTGTTTGTGGAGTTCAATTTGGTCCATCGGGTGGATGTCTTTTGAGAGGACTTCCAAATTAGTCCTGATATAATCTTCAGCTGTTTGTGGTTGTTGCACTGTAGGAGTGAAATGGCTCATGGTCATCTTGCCTTCTTGTACATCAAATGCAGACATGAGCCTCTGTTGGTTTGTAGGTGCCATGTTTAGGAGGTGATTGTAAATTCTAATCTTTATGGGCTCACTCCTTCTTTTGGCATCTTTGAATTGTTGTTTTATGCTTGCACCTATTCCTTGCTGCTGCCCTGAGGAGCTCACTTCTCCCAATGCTGCCCTGTCTTGCTCCTGTTGCAAGGAGCTGGCAGAAGCCTCCATGCTTGGCATTTCCTCCTCTGAGAAGGGATTTAGCCTTTGCCTCTTCTCTACAGTTTCAGTGAGGGGATTCTCCCTCTCTCTCTTTCTGTTAACGTCCTCCCTTTGAGGGGTCTGGAGGACAGAGGAATCGACCCTGGAGTCTTGCCTCGGAGGTGCCACTGGTGCTGTTTGCTCTTGGGTAGCCATCCGGGCCTCTCCTTTTTGCTTCTCCTGACCCTGTTGGTCTGTTTGTTGCTGTTCCTGCTGGGGCTGCTGTTGTTGATCCTGTTGGCCCTCTGGTTGTTGTTGGCCCTGTTGGCCTTCTGGTTGTTGTTGGCCCTGTTGGCCTTCTAGTTGTTCCATCACTTTATCCTTTCCCTTTCCCTGCCCTTGATTGGTATTTTGCACTGCCTCTTCTTGTGTTGCAGAGGATGAAGCAGCTGCTCTTGTATGAGGATTTGGCAGAGAAGGCACCTGAGAAGGACATTCCAAGTCAGCCATTTTTGATAAATGCCTTCTAGCTCTTTCAACTAGCTCTTCTTGAGACACAGGCTCTTCTAAGGTGTTTCTCCTCCACTTCGGTTGGTTAGCGTGTCTCAGGATGTGGAACATGCTCTCATGCTCATAGCTAGAGAGCTTGCATCTCTGTCTTCTCAAGGATATAAAGCCGTTGGGGTCATAAGGCTTCCAAAGGAAACTTAGTTTTAGGCCAAGGCTTTCCAACATCCTATCTGCTTCTTTCCATCCTTCTCTTCTGTTCAGGATGAAGTGGCCTAGCTGGTTTCTAACTTTAAGCTGTGCCCTTTTTCCTTTTCCTACAAAGTGTATCTGGTCAGCATTTCCAAATTGCCTGAAATACTCCAGGGCAAAGAGCCTCACGGGCACAAATCTGGGCAGCTTGTATGGGCGCAGCTCACAGCCATATATCCTAATCACAGTGTAATGCTGGTAAAAATACCAATCTCCTATGCTGTAGGCACTGGATAGTTGCAGAATCCTCTACGTTTCATCAGTGAGTCTTGGAGGGGGCGCTGTCAAGAGTAGAGACAAAGATGGATGAATGAATAAGTCTATGAACTCAGGATATGTATATGGTGAATATGCACGGTGGTGGAAGGCTGAGCTCCAGTATACCACTGATCTTGGGTTTCCTGCTGCATCCGTTCTATTGATTTCAAAAGAGAAATTCTCATGTTGGTGATACAAAATGAGATGATAAATATATGAGGTGTATCTGAACACCTTCTCTCTGGATAAGTGCAAAAATTGCTCATGTATCTTGTCAGAGATATATGTAGCATAGTCATAACAAATGGGGGCCTTACCAGGGGAAAACATTGTCATCATTACTACCACAGTTTCCTCTATGAAATCCATTGATTTGTACCCCAGCACTGAGCTTATCATGTATGCTAGGTCCAGGCCTAGTTGATTTAAATAGCCATCAAAGATGGGAGGATGCAGCACTGTGTCAGATTTTTGATAAACACTGATTAAGCTTTAGGATCTCTGCCTCTGTGAGTACCTTGGCTCCTTGATTGATTAGGTCTAGCAGGGATAAAGGAACCAATTCCGTTTGAGTTTTGAATTGGACCATCTCCCTGATGGCCTCAGGAGTGGTGTAAAATACAACTGCACCTTGTGTGTTGAGCACAGCCCTCCTCATAGGGTCATAACCGTCAGCACACAAGTGGATGAGGTTAGGGAACTGATTGACCTGAGGCATCTTGAAGATTAGGAGGGAGGACTCCCAAATGCCTAAGATGTCTGTTCCATCTCTGTGCTTAGCCCTGAGCTCATTTAATAAATGAATGTGAAATGTACATTTGGCTGGGACATCCTCCGAGATTTGGTAATCTAGGTCTGCCAAATCTTGCCAGTCTAGCTCTCTCTGAGGAGCATTCAAGGGAGTAACATTAAGGGCTATTGATGCTGAAGGGGTATCCATGTCTGTCCAAACGTTTCTTGGGCTGATGAGCGAGCTAACTGGGAAAATGGAATTTGAGAAAAACACAGACTGGCAGGCCTGTTTTACAGCAGAATAGGATGGTACAGGGCTCTCTGAGAAGGCTTTTATACAGTTTAACAGATCTCCTGTGGTAATTTAGGAGCAGATTAATGAGTTCACGATTGCGCGAACAGAGAAGGGTTTCCACTAAAATTGAAGTGTAAAATGGGTCCGTCAATGTAATTCGACCTCAAATTGTCCACGGGAGACAGGATACGCTTGGTTTTCTGGTGAAAATTGAATGTCTTGCCATGTCCAGGTATGTTTTATAAGTAACTGTGAAAAAACCAGTTTGCAAGGAAATGGACGGGCAAATACCTGTTTAGCCAGTAGCTTGGGACGAAAGAGTAGTTGGGTTGGCGCTCTGAGCTTCTGCAGATGGTCGAAAGTTGGCTGGTAGACTGCTGGTCGTCGTTTGCATGTAGACAGCACAGAGGTCCTTTTCTCAGAAAATAACAAAAAAACGCGAAAAACCGTAAAAATATGGCCTTTTTGCTTTATTGCCGTGTTTTTTGAATGACGTCAGCATGACGTCAGCATGTGGGTCCGGGATAGGTGAAGTTAGCAGGACGTCATCGAGTGACGTGGCGGCCAGAAACCGGTCCACGGGAGCAATGAGGTGGCGGCCAGGTGGGCGAATGGGGACGAGGTGGGCGGTTGTGGTAATGACGTGGGCAACAGCAGGGCGCGAACGTGGGAGGGACAGGTGTCTCCATATCGGGCCCCCTCTTGCACGGCAAGGAATCTGTCAGAGGGGGCTCCGACGGAGTTTGGCCGCGACACCTGTCCCCGCGTGACACAAGCGTCTGACAGATATCGGAAGGTATCTGTCGGACGTCGGGCCGCTCCGAAATTGGTGCTGACTGTAGATCTGGCAAAGCCACGATCGGACGGTCGTCGGGTGGATTAAATGCATGGATGATAGCGGTGATCGGGCGGGTTAAAAGATTATATTTCTTGGCAGGCGCGCCCGGCGGGACCCCCCGCTTCATAGATGATTTTCAAAGGTTTTGGATGGTTTTATTTATTGAAATCAAATCTGCCCGCCAACATTAGAAAATGGTAGAAAACACAAAGAATTTCATGCAAAATTTTGTTCAAAGTATACAAGGGCGAAGCTATAGGAAAAGGGGGTGCTGATGAAGTTATAAAAGAGGCACAAATTGGATCCCGACCTTAGGATAAGGCGGGAAAGGTATATTTTCATGATATTTCCGCCCTTTAATGGTTTAAGGGGGTCAAAAAGGTTTCTTTAAGGGTTTTTTAGGCAAAAATGGAGACTTGGGTAGGAGAATGGGTTCAGATGGAGAAAAGGGGCTAAACATGGGTTTTTGACCTTAACCAGATGTTAATTCAATTCCCAGAAGTAGAAATTATGGCTATAGTGCCAAGGAGGGGATATTTATACTGTGTGTGGGGTTTATACACCATGGTGTTATACTAATAGGGAGAATGAAGTATAGGGAGCTAAATAATAGAGTTAGTTGTTAGTATGGGGGGGAAAATATGGATGAGGATCAGTACAACCAAGTTTTCATGAAAACAACTTAGTGTAAAGAGTAGATGAAAATGAAAAGAACTTTACACAAGAAATGTGGCTTCTAATGGCCTTAAGAACCACCATAAAACTTTGAGTTTTCCTTATGATCATACCTGGTGCAGGGGTGTTAGTTATGAGTGGTGAACAAAGGGAGAGGGGGGAGTTAGACATGCTCCACTGTGTTGTTTTGCCTATACTTTGCATAGCAAAGTTGATCTTGAGGGGAACACCACTTCTGCAACTTCATCTACCTACCCAATTATTTGCCTAACATTTTTTATTTCTTCGTGGAGGGTGCACTTTGAACTTGCAAACCCTTTGTGTGTCTTTTCTTTTGCATTGGCTTTTTTGTTTCACTTCCTATCTAACACTACCCTTATTCCTTCCAAGGCCCCAGATTAAGCAGTTGGGAACCTTAGTTTCTCTGCCTGACTACTGATCTGCCAAGTTTAAACAGTTTGGACAGATTTCTTTCTCTATTCTACAACATAAATTGACAACATGGCATGACCCAGTTTAGACTGTTGGGTCATCCACAAAAATTTAAATAGGCCTGAAGGTATGTACACACCTTGTCTTCTTTTGCAAAATATGGATCCTTTGTAGCAGCAAAGTGGAGCATATTTGGCACTTGAATTTTGCCAATCACGAGATATGAAACCTATTGGTATAGGTAACCAACAATTGGCACGAATGATGTGAGCACAATTTTGGAAGCTTAAAATGTGACTGATAGACAAGTATGATGGGCAGAATGATCCACGCACTTAGATGCAGGCCTTTGGAGAAAAATCCTGACCCGAGCTGGTGCACCTGTACTCTGCGCTAAAGTACCTGGTCAATAAGCCTATGTTGGGGGGGTGCATCTGTAGGTAGCTATTATTGTTCCAGGAATATGATTTTGAAGTTGTTGTGAAGCCTGGACGATTGAATGTGGGACCAAACCACCTACCGCGCATTGAGATAGGGGAGGATCCCACTAATTTGGAGGAAGGATTACCTGACGACCAACTTTTTGTTGTGCATGTCGCAGATGGATATTTTGAAGATATAATACAACTTTCTAACAACTGGAATTGCACCGGAAGGATACTCTTTCCAGCAAAAGAAAGAATTAGTGGTGCGTGTGGCAGATTTCTCTATCATCGTTGGGCATCTATATAATATAGGGAGTGATGAAATACTACGAAGGTATGTCCCTGAGTTTGAATGAAGCAACGTCATGGCGGATGCTCATGGGGGACCATGGGAAGACATTATGAAGGAAGAGAAACCATGCAGAAGATTCTATGCATAGGGTTATGATGGCCAACTCTTCATTAGGATTCAAAAGCATATTGCAAGGCGTGCGACGTATGTCAAAGAATAGGCAGACCATCACGGAGGGTTGAAATGCCTTTGAATCCACAAATGACATTGCAACCTTTCAAAAAGTGGGCAATAGATTTTGTAGGACCCATCAAACCTCAAGGAAAGATAGGTGCGAGGTATATTATCATTGCAACAGAGTATTTGAGTCGTTGGTCAGAAGTGCAGCAAGTGAAGGATTGCACAGGCACGAATATTGCGAAGTTTCTATATGAATATGTAATGATGTGATTTGGATGTCCAAATATCTTGATGAGTAATCATGGTACGCACTTTCTAAATGAGACGATCAGCGCACTAACAGAGGAATTTTAGGTGTATCACTAAAAGAGCACACCTTATCACCCATGGGCTAACGGGATAGTAGAAGTGTTCAATAAAGTACTGGAGACCGCGCTGACCAAGGTATGCAATGCTCAGTGAAGTGATTGGGACCTATGGATACCTACAGTATTGTGGGCTTATTGGACAACGTGCAAGAAGTTAACGGGGCAGACACTTTTTAGGCTGGTATACGGGGTTGAAGCTATGAGGCCTATGGAATACATCGTACCAAGTATTCACATAGCAGCACTCACATGTATGAAGGATTGCGGAGCCCTGGAAGAGAGGCTCGCACATTTGGATGAGCTAGAAGAAGAGAGATTTTTGGCTGGATTTCACGAGCAGGTCCAAAATTAGCGTGAAAAAGCATGGCATGATTGACATAATAAGTTGGACACCTTTAAGGTGAATGACTTGGTGCTATTCTATGACAGTAAGTTTGACAAATTTCTAGGGAAACTCAAAATGCATTGGCTGGGACCGTATGTTAATAAGGTGATTACTGATGGAGGTGCGGTCCAGTTGGTTAAGTTAAATGGAAATCCCTTCCCAGGAAAAGTGAATGCAGTCATTTGAAGCCATACATAGGTGGCTCAACCATCTGAATATCTGATAGAAGCACAGTCTTAGCACTCCAGGAAGATGAAAGGAGGCAGAAGACTATAAACTACACTACTCGAGAGCTATGCAATGTCAGGACTGCACACAGTAGCGAAGTGTCATAGGGTCCGCGATAGTGCGAAGACGGCTGCACTAGCATGCAGGTCCACTAGAAAGTGACTGCTAAAGTCACTATTCATGATTTGATGGTTAGTTTGAGGCCAAATGGAGCGGGTGGCAAGCATTTAAGGCGATATTTATGGGCTAGATTCTTGAAAATCTGCCACAAATCTATCATTAATGGACCAAATGTGGGGGGAATGGTCGAAGTCAAATTCAAATGGCAATATAAATTACAAGTGGCTATCTAGCAAACAACACTTAGAATTTTGAGAACTGAATTGTTGTGTTATCAAGTGTGTATGGAACTTTCGAAATTTGAGACTTTGAGAGCAAGGTCAGTTTTTGACACATTTCCAAAGGAGATGTAGGACCTCCAAACTAGATTGATGTCAACACCTGAGGAAGCCGCGTAGGGAATTGTGGAAGTAGAAGCCCTAGAGAGTGCCAAAATTATAGTTGAGGTCCCTAAATCACCAAGAAAATCGAGACCTAAGAAGGACAAGCAGGCTATGATACTGGTGCATGTCTCACCAAGAAACCCACAGAGGACCAAGCTCACCTTGCAGTAAAAGTGGAAGGCCATTAATCTGGAGGCTGACAAAGAGGAGTCTAAAGAAATCCTGGTGGATGAGGAGGGTGAGGAAATGGAAGTTGAAACCCAGGGTGTAGACCCTATTACCCTGTTACTTGACTATGTTCCTCCATGCAAGGTTAAAGCCAAGGTGCCGAAGGATATAGATGAGAGCAAGAGCTCTCTACAAACTCTGCTGCTCCCAGACGATATTATTTTTGAGGGACCGCACTTGGGGCAGGTTCCCATGTTGAAATTTGAAGATTGGGACCTCACAGACCATGAGAAGTTCCCGCATTTACTGACTGTAAAGCTAATGCTCCAAAATATGGATGTGACGGCTAGAATTATCGAATTGGAGCAACACAAATAACTCAGAGATATAGAGAAATTCGTGTTGCTTAACCTGCTCTAGGTACCAGATTACCTCCACACCCTAGTGACTATCTTCGTCTTCAGGTAGCTACTCTACTTGGTGCATGATGGGTGCTTGTGATTGGAGGAGCCCATCCCCATCATAGACCATATGATTCACCGAATTACATGGCTACCCTACTCAGGGGAGGATCCAGCCAACATTTCAAAGGGAAAAGGTGGCGATTTGGCCCTTGCAGAAGCAATGAAGAAGAAGTTCAAGTTGGAGAAGAAAAAATGAGGATAGGCCATCTCCAGCATTAACAACCCTACAGTCAAGGTCGTGACACAAATATTAGTAGGGAAGGTGATGAGGAAGTTCTAAGCGGATGAGGTGCCCATGCTAGTGGTTGCACTAGCGACCCAATGTATAGAAGGAGTCTAGTTCAACTAGGCGAACTATCTATGTGGCGAGTTCCTTGTAAACTTTCGTGAGGCATAGGAGAAGGGAAAAACATTTCACTATGTGTGGCTCCTATTATCAATCGTACTAGTGGCATGGGAGCTACCCAAAGATAGCCAATTCCCTTTGGTCACACCGGACCTTCCAGAGGTAGCAAAGTACGCTTCACTATGGACAACCAAGGATGCGTAACATATCATAGAAAGTAATAATTTCTGGGTGCTAATGGAGATGAATATTTGGATGGGTATCAATTGCAAGCCGTGATTGTCGCCCATAGTATACAATAGTTTATAGAGCTTTGTAGAGATCAAATTGGATTTACACCACGTTTTTATCAAGGTGCAGAAGGACCTTATGAAGGCATGGCATGATTTACCATACCTGGCAACCGATGATGTCATATTCGTAGTCCTTGAGTATTGGCCACCGGAGTGGCGTGCTCCAGCTGGATCGGTAGTGGAAATGGACAAGTCTACTATGTAGCGCAAGAAGGAAGAGAAAAAGCTTTGAATGGTGCAACTGGTGGAAAATCACATGAAAGAGGAAGCAGTGGCTAAGGCCTAGGCAGCGTGCGACGCTCCGAAGTAGGTGGAACAACAGAAAACAGGAGAAGAAGAGTGTGAAGGACAGAAGTCACCTTCGCTCGAACTAGAGAGAGACACATAACAAGGTGGCATGGACCCATAAATGATATCCACCCAGCTCAAGTATCCATGACCACAAGAGAAGGCGGTGCCACAAAAGAAAACAAAGGTATCGAAGACATCTTTCAACCCAATCACCCTCACTGAGGGGGATTTGCATGATATCGAAAAAACAGTGAGGGATGTCACCATAGAGGCCCTCCAACAATTTGAAGAATAGCAGTAGTTGGTATTGGGGGCTCTTTGAATAGAGTTGCAGGTTCACACTCCACAGGATGGCATAGTGTCCACCAGCCTCTCAATCAGCACTTCGGCTACTGAAGAGATGTTGCACACAAGGGTGACCAACATGATAGTGCTACTAGATGAGGCACTTACTATAGAGAAGGAGGTCGACAGACCCACGATTAGCAGTTTGAAAGGGGTAGGCTTGAACATGGTCACACTCCCTTAGGAGATGCTCTACCTCTTACTGGATGGAGTCACTGTAGAACTTCAGGCCATGGTGAGTCGCACTCTACAAGTAATGAGTGAGCAACACATCAACATTGAGCAGTTGGTCTTGTAGCACAACGAGGTAGTGGAGTAGAACAAAAAAATAATGTAGGTCGTAGAGGAAGCTTACCAAATGGTCCTAGAGTTGGACATTCAGGCAGAAGAACTAGTGGAGGTGTGCATTCATAAGTTGGCCACATGGGTGTGTGATGCAAGAGCTCAGATGGATAGGGTTTGGCTGGAGTTGAACCTGCAGATCGTAGAACTACAGTTGAAGGCTCAGCCTTCAACTCCACCGGAGGTTAGAGGAAAACGTACCATTGCGGTCACAATAGCGATGGAGGCAGTTGACAGTGTAGTGACAGACTGCATGAAGCTGTTCGAACAGTCATTTGAGGTCCTAACGACCCTATAGGAGGACTTGAACGTAGAGCACTTAGAGACAGAGGTGCATGAGCTGCAACAGAAATACGATGAGGTAAAAGGGACTGCGTAGATGGTTGCCCTTACATAGAGGCTTGCATAGATGCAATAGGCAAAGGAACTCAAGGAATAGGTGGATGTCCCTCAACACAAAGAATTGGTCTTAAAATCATGCCTACAACCATGGATTGATGAGGCTTATACAATTACAACATCCATTGGAGCAACGCACTAGTAACTACAAGCAACATAGCAGACAATTTAAAGCAGCAGGTTAATAGCAACAGTCACTAAACAATGCGTGGAGGAAGTCCAGTAGGCAGCCACTCAGTGCACTACCAAAGTTGCAATGATCCAAATAGAGCTGAGAGGTCTTTGCGCTAAGATACCTGCAGAGTGACTCGAGGGTGAGTCACGATGTTTTTGTTGGGGGCTTGTTGGGCACGGGATCCCCTAAGGGTAGTTTTGGGGCTAAGAGCCCATATTTGGTTCCAATTTTATGTAGAGACTCTACATTTTGTGGGTGCAGAGTGCATGGCTGTTAAAGAGCCATAGGTTTTTCCGCCCTTATTTTGATAATGTAATGTCGGTTGTAAAGGATCTACCCATGGTCTGCAGACTATGGGATTGTATAAATAGAACAAAGCTCTAAGTAGTTAAAGGCATCAAAGAAGGAAGAATAATGAAGATATGATGTATGAGAGGTAGCTCTGAAGTAGTAGTCCATGTTTTTGGTTGTAGCATAGGTAGAGGCTCTGCAACTAAGTGCGTAGAGGCCTAGAAGTCTGCAGCTGAGTGCATGGACCCAGGCAACTGAGTACGTAGGGCGAGTCAAGGCTGTAACGCTTCAGAATTATCAATAAAGAGAAGTATTCTACAATTTCCTGTTTATGCATCTGTTATATTAGGTATGAATTTCACTTCTAATGCTTATATGATGTGTGAATGTGTATAATTGTATAGGATAAGTGAACGCAAGTAAGAACATTTGTTTACTCAAAGCTAAATAATATCTATTAATAAGATAAGTAATATACTTAGTATAGTTGGGAAAATATCACAGTTCGCTGCCCTAGCGGGGCGAAAGCGTATCAGCCCTAGGTTAGGGCTACGCGAAAGTCGATCCTACCATCTGGCGAAGGTGTTGAAGGACGGACAAAGGGTTAAGAAACCTGTGCACATATAGGTATAGTTGGAATAAACCAACATCACATCCATCTCAAGGGTACGAAAAGTTAGTTCCAGCATCCCCCCGTGTTGCTTCAGGTGAGACTTCATTCTGCTCTCCGAGGGCTAATGCCGAAAGGGCCAATAGTGTAGGGATTTGTTTGACTAACTAACGCTGAACCAGGGTCATGTCCCTCAAGCCAATAGTCACCCTCAGTCATGAAATTAGATCAAGGTGTTTAGAGACCACTCTTTCAACTAACTGCATCAAAAACATCTCATTGAAAGTTTAACTACAAAAGTGAAAATGGCATTCATTTACATGTAAATGCTATTTGACCTTGAATGAAAGGAAAAGGATAATATATTTGCAGAAGTAAATCATGCTACTCTAATATCACATTTAATCATATCAATAACATATTTGTATGCTTCATTTATCTACTCACACTTTCTTGAAAATGAGGAATCCCATTTTTAACATTCCTATCAATAAAAATACTAACTCTAGCTTTGCTTTGCTATTTGATGGTTGTAGTGAGGAAAGGAGGAGGTTGGAGTGGTCCTAGAGCCTTCCCTAATCATAAAATCATAGTGTGGGGGGCATTCTTCAACTTCACTATGCCAAAGTCAAGGGATGAAGCAAAATTGGTTGAGGAAAACACTGCTAAAGGGCTTCTACAAGAGGCGCTACAGGAGGGTCTGTATCGCTACAAGAGGCCTTGTTCTACTACAGGAGGGGGTCCGAGAGAGTTGTAAGGATAGAATTGGTTTATTAGAGGTAGAGAAAGGTGGATGAATGTACAAGGTGATGAATGAAGGGTGTGGGATCCCCTTAGCCGAGCCTAGTACCCCTGATAGGTCTATCTTACACCAAAGTTGCTGCCCACGACATCCTTAATTTTCCTTAACAAAATGAATTTAAAGATAGAATTAGAAGCTAGGCGAGGTACCTAAGAGGAAGACAGAAAGGTCCAGGTGGATGTGGAAAGGCGTTCCCACCCCTGTAGATTAGCACAGTCCCTGCGGCTAGCCAGATACATGCATCAAATGACCAATAATGCAGTGAGACAAATTATTATGGAAAATATGAGTTGAATTTGATTAAGTTCTATTCTATCCCATAACACTACTCTAATCACTCAAGCTAATGATACTAACTCCTAAATTGCAAAGAATAAGAAAGAACTAAGATCTCTCCATTTCCAAGAAATCATAAATAAATATTTTTGATATGTTATTGTAGATATTTCCAATCACTCTTCCCACAAGAGAGGTGATAGGAAAGTGTGAAATTACAAGTTTTATGATATAATATCTACTGAAACAAGAGAAGGATTGCAATGATTTGAAACAAGAACAAGAAATAAATATAAGAGAGGCACTAAATCCTATGGGTTGGGCCCAAACCCAAGGGTTTCAACACTCCAAAACTAATTAGATCTAAATCAATGGTAAACTTCTTATTAACAAAAAGTAATAGTCTCATACAACATCTGAAAGTTAAGAATAACAATGTCAAGCACTAGGATTTTAGTAGCTAGTCGTAGCTACAAAAGAAAATCAAATTCTAATGATCCTTTCAGTTGGTTTACTTATACAAAAAAAAATTGAGGGGTAGCTTCTTGAAAGGAGAATTCTCCCCTCCAAAATCTAGAGATTTGTGGATATGGTTCCCTTTGTCCTTGTCATGCGCTTGGATTTTCTCAGTTTCTAGTGAATTCGAGCTACTGGAGAGGATTATGTGGTCTCATGCTGAGTTAATGATCCAGACTTAAACAGGAACACAACAAATTACAAAGATAACCATAAACATAGATATGTAGCGGAAATAATACTTCATTTCATTAATGTAAAATACTGAAATATGCTTACAAACAGTAATGGAAATAAACCAGCTAGGGAGATGGTAGCTTATCTATGAGAAGAGATGTGGTGGCTACATGCCTCTGAACTATGTTACAATGAGGCTCGAAGGCCTGTTTATTGTTGAGAAACAGTGGAAAACCCTTCACATCCCAAAACCTAACCCTAGAAGATGAAGCACCAAACTGTGGGCGCTATTTTGGGTAAATTGTTACCTCAACTTCCCGGGGTTGTAACTTTGGCATACGATTGTCGTTTGACGCGTACAATAGCTCGTTAGAAAGATATATCTAATCACTACCACTTTGGGAAGGGAAACATCAGTCCATGGACCCATGTTGCCCCCATATTTCCCAAAAAACGTCGTTTAGGGCCTCAAAACGGCTCCGGAAGTTTAGGACCTGAAAAACTGCTAAAAATAGTAAACTGTGCTACAATTTAGGAAACTAAAAAGATTGAAAGAGACAGTTGTAGGGGTCCAAATGGGATAGGTGGGTGGCCACCAAAAACAACCTGGATCATTCCTCCCCCCTTAGGAATCAATGGTCCCCATTGCGTTGAGTTCCTCCCTCTGCTGAACTTGTCCTAAAATCTCTGATGTGTCCAGTATTGGTGGGAAGCATGGTCGATGATGGTCCACATTGAACACTTGGTGCAGGCGAAGAAATGGAGGAATGATGTGCTCCAAAGCATTGTTCCCCATAGCCTTGGTACTGCTATGAGGACCTTGTCAGAGTGGTCTGAGCTTCTGATGGGTTCTGGTAAGGTGTTCTTTTTCTCGATGCAACCAGACCTTGTTGCCCACCTGAAACTTGTGTGGTACCCCTGTGGGTGAGGAAAAGTTTTTCCTATGTTCTGTCATGACCGTATCCCTTTGCTACTGCTGCTGTGTGGAGGAACCCTTTGCGGGGGTCATGGATGAAGCAATGATCTTCCGCTTACTTTGGGAGTGAACCATATAGATGAATTTCCTGGTCTCGAAGATGAGCTTGCTGCCTTCCTTAGGAGTGATCAAAGATGTGGCGGTAGGTGGGGCTACCTTCGGTATCCTGTATAATGAATTATTCAAAGCAATAATGACAGAGCGAGGCCTTGACTCATACATAGCATGTCGCCTCCACAAATATGGTTGGCCTAATAGTATATCACAAACATCCAGAGGTGTAACATCACACAATACCTCTTCTGTGAAGGGCTTGATGCTATACGGAAGGTGGCACTACTGCTGAACTTTGAGATCTCATCCTTCATGAAGCCACCCGATACTATATGGCTGTGGGTGTGGTGTAGTCAGTAGGCCCAACCACTTCACGACCTCTACTTAAATGAGGTTCTTTTGGCTACCACTGTCGACAATGAATTGCAGCGGCGAACCCTTCACCCACATCTGTGAGTGGAAAAGATGCTCCCCTTCCTCAAGATTTTCGGGCTCATTTTTCTGGATCTTGGTGGTGGCAACAGTGGAACTGGGATCCACATCAATGATCTGCTTCCCTTTGTCATTCCCCTTGTTAGGTTCTAGCTCAGGGTCAGAACATGCATCTGATTCGGAAGCCTTCAACTCGGCCACCAGTGACTGCTTGGTCTGACACTCACTTGTGTTATGAGTGGGACTCTTGTGGAACTCACACCACTTTCCTGTGTCCTTCGGCTTCGTGGTGTTGTTCTTTTCTTGCGGCTTCAACAGGTTGTCCTAGGTCACCCTGCCTTGGCTTTGTCCTTTGGGCTTCAGATTTGCAGATCCAAAGTCTCGCTTCTTCTGTTTGAACTTTTGCTCAATTTTGATAGCGTATCGGTATGTTGTGCCGAGCGAGGAGATGTTCAAGAACTCCATCTCTTCCTGGATGTATCTGTGTAGGCAGTCGCGATATTTGAGTACCAGATGGAGCTCAAAATATTTGATACCCAACTGTCTGCAAAGGGTATGAAAAATCTTTGTGAACTCTGGCACATCTTGGTCTTGTCCCTGCCGCAGTGTGGTCCATTTGATGTATTTGTCCTCATAGCTTTTGATAGGGTAGTACTGCTCCTTAATGACATCCCAGAATGAATCCCAAGTGGGTGCAGCTGAAAATAGTGAGCCTGAGCTTTCATCCTTCTGCTCGTAGTAGGTTTCCCACCAATCCTTGACGCGAGGGGCTGGTTTGAGAAGAGCGAAAACAATCTTTTCCCGACTCGAAAATTCATGAACAGAAAAATAACCCTCTAGAAGATTTAACCATTTATCTACGGCATCTACATCTATCTGACCCTCAAATATGGGGATTTCAAAATTAACTTGTACCTTAAGAGGCATGGTGTTTCCAGAGTAGCTGCTGGAAGCCGATGCAATGCTTTTGGGTAGCTGCTGAAGGATGTGGGCAAAGTTGTCCATCATCGCGTTCCGTTGTCACTCGAGGGCTTCTTCAAGCAATATTTTGATAGGATCTCCTGCCCCCTCATATTTCTTCTCATCCGCCATGGGAGGCCGTCAGGATTTGCGATGCTAGTCTTGCAAAGGTTCGGCCAGTTCAAGCCCTAACTCCTTATATCCCAACCTTGTTGGGGACTTGCAAAGAAAAACAGAGAAAAATCAGACCGCTCTGATACCATTGATCCTGACTTAAACAGGATCGTAACAAATTATAGAGATAACCATTAACATAGATATGCAGCGGAAATAATACTTCATTTCATTAATGTAAAACGCTAAAATATGCTTACAAACAGTAATGGAAATAAACCAGCTAGGGTGATGGTAGCTTATCTCTGAGAAGAGATGTGGTGGCTACATGCCTCTGAACTATGTTACAATGAGGCTCGAAGGCCTATTTATTGTTGAGAAACAATGGAAAACCCTTCACATCCCAAAACCTAACCCTAGAAGATGAAATGCCAAACTGTGGGCCCCGTTTGGGTAAATTGGTAGATTAACTTCCCGGGGTCGTAACTTTGGCATACGATCTCCATTCGTTGCGTACAATAGCTCATTAGAAATATCTATCCAAGAACTACCACTTTGGGAAGGGCAACATCAATCCATGGACCCATGTTGCCCCCAAATTTCCCAAAAAACATCGTTTAGGGCCTCAAAACGGTTCCAGAAGTTCAGGACCCGAAAAACTCCTATAAATAGTAAATTGTGCTACAATTTAGGAAACTGAAAAGACTAAAAGAGACAGTTGTGAGGGTCCAAATGGGATAGGTGGGTGGCCACCAACATCCACCTCGATCATTCCTCCCCCCTTAGGAAGCAATGGTCCCCATTGCGTTGAGTTCCTCCCTCTGCTAAACGTGTCCTGCAATCTCTTATGTGTCCAGTAATGGTGGGAACGATGGTCGACGACGGTTCACATTGAACACTTAGTGCAAGTGAAGGAATGGATGAATGATGTGCTCCAAAGCATTTTTCACCATAGCCTTGGTACTGCTGTAAGGACCTTGTCGGAGTGGTCTGAGCTTCTGATTGGTTCTAGTAAGGTGTTATTTTCGTCGATGCAACTAGACTTTGTTGCCCACTTGAAACTTGTGTGGTACCCCTGTGGGTGAGGAGAAGTTGCTCCTGTGTTCTGTCATGACCGTATCCCTTTGTTGCTACTGCTGTGTGGAGGAACCCTTTGCGGGGGTCATGGATGTAGCAATGATCTTTGCCTTACTTTGGGAGTGAACCATACATATGAATTTCCTGGTATGGGAGATGAGCTTGCTGCCTTTCTTAGCAGTGATCAAAGATGTGGCGATAGGTGGGGCTACCTCCGGTATCCTGTATAATGAATTATTCAAAGAAATAATGACAGCGCGAGGCCTTGACTCATACACAACATGTCACCTCCACAAGTATGGTTGGCCTAATAGTACATCACAAACATACAGAGGTGTAACATCACACAATACCTCGTCTGTGAAGGGCTTGATGCTATAGGGAAGGTGGCATTGCTAGTAAACTTTGAGATCTCGTCCTTCATGAAGCCACCTGATACTATATGGTTGCGGGTGTGGTGTAGTCTGTAGGTGCAACCGCTTCATGACCTCTATTGAAATGAGGTTCTTTGGGCTGCCACTGTCGACAATGAATTACAGCGGCGAACCCTTCACCCACATCTGTGAGTGGAAAAGATGCTCCCCTTCCTCAGGATTTTCGTGCTCATTTTTCTGGATCTTGGCAATGGCAATAGTGGCACTGGGATCCACATCAATGATTTTCTTCCCTTTGCCATTCCCCTTGTCAGGTTCTAGCTCAGGGTCGGAACATGCATCTGATTCAGAAGCCTTCAACTCGACCACCAGTGACTGCTTGGTCCGACACTCACTTGTGTTATGAGTGGGACTCTTGTGGAACTCACACCACTTTCCTATGTCCTTCTTCGGCTTCATGGTGTTGTTATTTTCTTGCGGATTCGATGGGTTGTCTTGGGTCACCCCGCCTTGGCTTTGTCCTTTGGGATTTGGATTTGCAGATCTAAAGTCTCGCTTCTTCTGTTTGAACTTTTGCTTGATTTTTACAGCGTATCGGTATGTTGTACCGAGCGAGGAGATGTTCAAGAGCTCCATCTCTTCCTGGATGTATCTGTGTAGGCAGTCACGGTATTTGAGTACCAAATTCAGCTCAGAATCTTTGATACCCAACTGTGTGCAAAGGGTATGAAGAATATTTGTGAAATCCGGCACATCTTGGACTCATCCTACCGCAGTGTGGTCCATTTGATGTATTTGTCCTCATAGATTTTGATAGGGTAGTATTGCTCCTTGATGGCATCCCGGAAAGAATCCCAAGTGGGTGTGGCTGAAAATAGTGAGCCTGTGCTTTCATCCTTCTGCTCGTAGTAGGTTTCCCACCAATCCTTGATATGGGGGGCTGGTTTGAGAGGAGCGAAAACAATATTTTCCCGACTCGAAAATCCATGAACAGAAAAATAACCCTCTAGCAGATTTAACCATTTATCTATGGAATCTGCATCTATTTGACCCTCGAATATGGGGATTTCAAAATTAACTTATACCTTAAAGGGTGTGGCATTTCCAGAGTAGCTGCTGGAAGCCGATGCATCGCTTCTGGGTAGCCGCTGAAGGATCTGGGCAAGGTTGTCCATCATCGCGTTCCGTTGTCGCTCGAGGGCTTCTTCGAGCAAGATTTTCATAGGATCTCATGCCCCCTCATCTTTCTTCTCATCCGCCATGGGAGGACGTCGGGATTTGCGATGCTGGTCTTGCAAAGGTTTGACCAGTTCAAGCCCTAACTCCTTATATCCCGACCTCATTGGGGACATGCAAAGAAAAACAGAGAAAAAGCAGGCCGCTCTGATACCACTGATCCGGACTTCAACAGGAACGCAAAAAATTACAGAGATAACCATAAACATAGATATGTAGTGGAAATAATACTTCATTTCATTAATGTAAAATACTGAAATATGCTTACAAACAGTAATGGAAATAAACCAACTAGGGCGATGGTAGCTTATCTCTGAGAAGAGATGTGGTGGCTACATGCCTCTGAAGTATGTTACAATGAGGCTCGAAGGCCTATTTATTGTTTAGAAACAATGGAAAACCCTTCACATCACAAAACCTAATCCTAGAAGATGAAATGCCAAACTGTGGGCCCTGTTTGGGTAAATTGGTACATCAACTTCCCGGGGTCGTAACTTTGGCATATGATCTTCGTTTGACGCGTATGATAGCTCGTTAGAAATATCTATTCGAGCACTACCACTTTGGTAAGGGCAACATCGGTCCATGGACCCATGTTGCCCCTAGAGTTCCAAAAAAAATGTTGTTTAGGGCCTCAAAACGGCTTCGAAAGTTCAGGACCCGAAAACCGGCTAAAAATAGTAAACTGTGCTACAATTTAGGAAATTGAAAAGACTGAAAGAGACAATTGTGGGGGTAAAAATGGGATAGGTGGGTGGCCACCAACATCCAGCTAGATCAGTTAAGGATTTAATGATATGGACAAGCCCCCTATATTCTCTGTAGGTGTGTCCATCAAGCCCCAACATTGTAAATATCTCCAAAAATGCTCCTTTGACCTGCATATTAATCACATTAGACATCACAATATGAAAAACACCTTTTAGTCTTCCCACTAACCATATTATGGCTAAAATTGTGAATTAATGTGAGAAAACGAGAGTTTTAAGGGTTGGAGGATAGCATAATGAACTCCAAAAGATAGCTATTGATGGGATTGATCTGGACTTATGCAGGAATACAAAAAAAATATAGATATACACATAAACACAAAGATGCAGCATAAAT
This sequence comes from Pinus taeda, assembly GCA_000404065.3. Lineage (NCBI taxonomy): Eukaryota > Viridiplantae > Streptophyta > Pinopsida > Pinales > Pinaceae > Pinus > Pinus taeda. Next base: position 33,297 of record APFE030414364.1, read on the forward strand.
AAAACCTCATTTCATTAATATCAAAGAACTGAAATATGCTTACATACAGAAATGGTAATAAACTAGCTCTGGCGATGGTAGCTTATCTATGAGAAGAAATGTGGCAACTACATGCCTTTAAACTGTGTTACAATGAGGCTCCATGGATTTTTTGTTATTGAACATCAAGGGAAAACCCTAAACAATCAAAACCCAAACCCCAGGAGGTGGAACACCAAGAGTTTGTGGGCCCTATTGGGGATAGTTGGGAAGCCAACTTCCCGGGGTCGCAATTTGGTGATGTTATCTCTGTTTGGTGCGTATGATACCTCATTTGAAATATCTCTTTGATTACTATAGGATTTCCCATAGGCCCTTTTCTATATCTATGGGCCTATTTTTGACCTCAAAAAAATGTCGTTTAGGGGGTTAAAAATGCTCCAGAAGTTCACGCCCTGAAACACTACTAAAAATAGCAAATGCTGCTATAAATAAGGAAATTTATGAAACTAACTAGAGGTATAGGTGGAATAGGTGGGTTACCACCAATATCCACATGGATTAGTGTTCCCACCTTAGGAAGAAATGGTCCCCATTGCGTGTAGAGCCTCCACAAGGTGAGGTAATTTGTGTTAAACCCTGTCCCAAGTGAACCACTTGCCCTGGTGAATATGTTCACCCATTTTGAAAAATAAATATAGTTGGATCCTCTATTGTCAAGTGTTCTTGATTTTCATTTCCATGTTCCGATCAGTTGTTCCTTGTTCCATGGTGTCTGGGCTTAGCTCCATTGGTGTGAGTTGTTCTACAATGTTGGATGTGTCCAACAATGGTGGAAGGTATGGCCGAAGACGGTCCACATTGAATACTGGGTGCAGGAAAAGGAATAGTGGAATGTTGAGCTCAAAGCCATTGCCCCCTACATCCTTGGTGATGGTTTACGGTCCGTATTAGAGTGGGCGAAGCTTGAGGTGTGGCCTAGTGAGGCATTCCTTCTGCAGATGTAGCTAAACTTTGTTGCCCACCTAGAATTTGTGAGGCACCCAATGTTGATCATATCATTTCTTATACTTAGCATGGGATCTATCTAACATGTCATTGATTTGCTATCATATGTGCTAAATGCACTCAATGGAGTTGTTAACCCTATCAGCTTCAGAATGGAGATGAGTGGAATATGCTTGAGTAGCTGCAAATTGTATGGCTGCATCAATGGGACATATTGGCTAGAATCCCAATTCCACTTAAAAGTTGTTGTGGCCAATTGAGATATGGAAAGCTCTATTGTAGCTATGCTAGACATAGCAGAGGATGTCATCTCATGTGTGTGGATGCTTTGAGTTGTACATGTGTATAATGTGTATGATCATCCTATTGATGACCTCTGTTTGGCCATTAGTTTGAGGGTGGAAAGTTGTGGACTTAGTGAGCTTTGTATCCAACATCAACGAGAGGCTTAAGAAAAATTTACTTAGAAACCTATTGTCCCAATCTGAGATAATGGATTGTGGGATTCAAAAGTATTTTGCAAACTCATCCAAAGAATATCTTAGCAGTGGATTTTGTTATGATACACTACTTACAAGCCATTAGAATGACCATATTAGAGATATGTCGACAACCATGAAAACAAAGTCATTTCCATGCTTAGTAGAAAGAAGGCCTGACATGAAATCCATGGAAATGGATTCCCAAGGTCAAATTAGAGTATTGTTGACTTAAGGGGGCTTGGACCTAGGTTCGTATTTAGCTGTGCTAACCAACAAAACCCTAAACTACCTACCCTTTCGGCAACAACCCATATAACGCAGGCTACAGTCTCATCTAAGGTAGTATTAGGTGATGCTAGAACCAGTGTTATGCATCAATAAGGCTATGTGATGTGTTTTCTGCAGACTTAGGGCTTTATCTTGACCTTTGCGAACCCTAACCCTTCAAATCCATAACTTATAGTAAATAACAGTTAAAAGATCTATGTCATTCACCAGTTGTGCTAAGAATGCATAACATCATATAAATAAATAGATCTACATCTTCAATCTATTAAGTACTTTTCATAATTAAATTTAGTCAACAGATCATAAATAGAGCAATTTCAAAAATACACAGTAGTTCATAGATACTCAACTAGTTATTCAAAATATGTTTTTATTATACTTCAAATTCTTTGTTACAACCCTTTCCAACCCTGCGCACATAGCTATAGGGGCTTGCACACTCACCTATGGACTTACCAAGGTTTTTACACACACAACTGTAGGAGCCTTCCCCTTTGCCCAAGTACAGAATAAACAAAATCAGACTTAAGGAATTTAGACTTCTGTGATCCATAACATTGTTTAGAGAGTTTTCGGCGTAATCACATAGATATTCTTTTGTCGACGCGTTTCGAACCAACAAGTGTGGTTCATCGTCAGGACAAGTTGAAGAACCAATCCAGCTTAGCATAAGCTGGATTGGTTCTTCAACTTGTCCTGACGATGAACCACACTTGTTGGTTCGAAATGCGTCGACAAAAGAATATCTATGTGATTACGCCGAAAACTCTCTAAACAAAATCAGACTTGTTAGTGTCAGTATATGAATACTTCCATCAAGGATCAAATCTGCGCTTTGCATTTTCATTTTAGGTGTCTCATACTAAATTTTTGGATCATTCCATTCGGTCATGTCAAAATGATCCACTGATGGTTGTCTTATTCTCATAAAATCAAATCTTCCCTCATGAGGTATATTTTTTGACCCGTCTCCATGTTGTATTCAGTTGTGGTTTCAAATATGTTATTTTTAGTGTCAAGGCAGTTGTCTTCCATTAGGTCTTAGGGTTCATTTCCAAGGTCCTTCCATTAAGTCTTAGGGTTCATTTCCAAGGTAAAATAGATGGTTTCAAGTGTAAATAAAGGGCAGCAAAGGTATGAGGATGACAAATAAAAAAAGAGTGATTGCTAGTAAGTCATGGTGATTGTACAAAGATCTTTTATCACTAATGTAATTTTCATCTCAAAAATATGTTTTTGAGATGAAAACAAAGTATTTTAGTTTATTTATATTTTTTTATGTAATTATATTCATTTTATGTAATAAGTGTTCCCATTTTCCCCAAGCATTTCTCCTTGCTACAAGAAAATGAAACCATCGAAGAAATCAATTCAATCAAAACATCCATCCACCTGAAAAGAGACAAAGAAGGAAAAGCATTAAATAGAGATTTGAAGACAAAGAAAAAGTTCCAAAACATTAGAAAGTGGGTTTTTCTAAAGAAAAATCAAAATCAACCTCTATATAAGATGTCAAATTCCTTTTCCAAATTCATCACTTTCATTTGACAAAGAGAAAGAAGAGCATTTAAGGAGAGATTGAGGCTAATTGGTGCTTAAGAAAAAAAGGAGGCGCTGCACACAGAGGCCAGAGCATTGCACATAGGAGATAGAGCATTGCGCACAGAGGCTGGAGTGCTGCACATTGGAGCGGATCACAATGCATAGGCCAATTTTTCCAGTGCAATTTTGCACGGCGCTGCACATAGAGCTGTAGCACTGCGCACCTGTAGAGGGCAATGCGCATAGGACCAAAAAGAACCAAAAAACCCTGTCAACTATCCAAACCGTGTTTTTTGCCTTCTAGAAATTCTAAACAAGTAGGAGTAATATTTGTACTATCCTCTCAGAATTTAGTTCATCATTTTGAAGTTGGTTTTCTATTAAAAACTTAAAACCCTAGGTTGCCTACAAAATCCCTCCACCTATCCCTTATACCCTAAAACAAATCCCTCCACCTATTCCTTATACCTTGATTCCTTCAAAAACATTCCTCCACTTATCCCTTATACCCTAATCCCCAAAACAAAATCCTAAAACCCTATTTACTAAATAGTCCCTACCAAAGAAAAATACCCTCCTTCTCACTCTCATATCATATATATTCCATCCTTCACCGCATAGGATCATCTCCCCTTCCCCTATCCCTGTTCACCATAACTCATTAGTTGATTACCTTCTTTAGGGTTACAAAGCTTCAAAATTCAACAAACATGGACAAAGAGGATAGAGATTATGAGGAGGAGGAAAATAGTGGTTGTGAAAGCACGGGAGATGAACCTCAGCATCAAAGAAAACCACATAAGGGAGGTAGAATCATCAAAGAGGAGCCATCAAACATCAGAGAATTACAAGCTTCTCATATGAATACCTCTTGTTCCAGGCATCTAGGGTGTTATGAGTTTTTTGAACAAGTGGAAAGAGTTCAACACCATCTTGAGCTCACCAGGCTTTTTGTAGCCAATCTCCATGATAACAAGGTAACTCTTAGTGAGATGACATTTACAGTTTCATCCTCCATCATTATTGATGCTACAAGCATTCCAAATTTGGGTGAAAAATGGTATAAGGCACAAGATTTGGATGAGCACTATTATGAGCCATACATCAAATCCACGTACAGGAATGAAAAGAAGAGGACCTTTCCTTTCAAGTTCCTTGAAGACAAGTATGCCCCTAGGATGGGGATCATTATGAAGTATCTTACATGTGAGGGTAGATTTTATAGATTGTACACCTATCATATTAGGCTTCTTATGCATTTCACAAGAGTGAAAATGTTTAACATCCAATATTTCTTATTCTTGAGAAGATGGCCTACATTGTACAGAGAAATACTTACCCCAGTAGATGAGTAGTATCTATCACTATTCCCTAATTAACATGATTGTACCACATCATCTCAACCTCCTCAATATCTCCTGGGATACATTTATTGCTAATGACATCTTCAATGGTCCTCAGATTCTCCAACAGTGCCTCAAGAAGCAAAAAGTCCTTCCAACAGTGCCAAAGTAAATAAATATGACAAGGTTAAAGAGACTAAAGTTGTTGAGGAGCCAGAAGCCTGCAAGACATATCAAAGAGGGGCTAGAAAATTGTTTGCAGTAGATAGCCAAGTGTTTACTCCACTTGATGTGGAAGGGGCCTTGCCTTCTTCATCATCTCATAGGCAAATGCTTGCTCCACAAAACATGGAAGGGGCTTTTCCTTCTTCATCAACATAACAAGTACAATAGGCGCTGCAAGTGCATAAAGGGAAGGAAAAGATGACGGAGGAAAGCCTAAATGATGAAGAGGAAAGGGAATTTGATTTGATGGAAGATGATGAACCATAACAACCACACATCCATCATGGCATTGAGATAGTTGACTTGGAGGCTCAAGATGAGGAAACAAATGAAAATATAACCATAAGGGAAAATGATGCACAGATCCAAGCACTGATGGAAAACTTGGTGAGAGAGAAGTATGTTATTTCATGCCTTGAGCAAGAGAACAAGCAGCTAAGTGACAAAAAAGCCCTCATGGAACTAGAACTTCTCAAAGCAAAGATGGAAGGTGACAAAGGCAAGTCAGTAATGCAAGAGGAAGAAACACCAGCTATCTTGACTGCAAAACAAAGAATTGAGAAGGAAACTGAGGAGGATAGGGAAATTTGGCTTGACATGGTTAATTTTCATTTGGAGAAGCTACTACAAGATTCCAACAAAGACAATCAAATCATCAGGCACATGGCTCGCCATTACAGGACCCGAAACAAGATTTACAACATAAGGGTCAAGCAAATGAAGACAAGGCTAAAACAAGCACTCAAAGCCAAAAAGGAGGGTGATATGATTAGTTTTCTTGTTGAATCTTACCTAGTTAACCAATACAGTTGATGGTGGTGTTCTCCACAAATTTTGAGCAAGTTTTGAAAAAGTTTTGCGTTTTGAAGAATTTTGCAATTTTTGACACATAAATTTTAGCTCTATGCGCAGCGCCACTGGCATTGTGCTTTTACTAGGGGCATCCAGTGAGTAAACGGTCAGAATTTTTGGATTCACAATGATGAGTACAAGCACCCTATGCATTTACTAAGCTTTTAGAGTAGAATTGGTCAACCAAAAGGTCAAACAAAACCCAAAAAATGACCTTTTTGCCCTCTTTTTGACACACAAAAGCAGTCTTGGGAGAATCCGTCTTTGAGGGGTCAAATGAACTCCAAATGAAAAAATTCAAGATGTTTCGGAAAGTAGACTTGAAGATATGTCCACTGAGATATCATGAGCTGAATTTGGACTCCAATAATGGTCATGAAAAAAGTTTTTCACATAGAGCTTGGGCGTTGTGCATAAGACAAAAATTATGCTGGGTTTCTCTTCACTGTGCCTTGGCTGTAATGTTGGGTTTCCTCTCATGGATGGTGTTTTACTGATGTAAATGGTGACTAGGCATGTAAATAGGATGGATAATAAGTACTATAAGGTAGATTAATTAGGTTAAAATTTATCTTAAGGACAAATGAATTAGTTTCCTCACTTTTAGAGGCAAGTTGTTAAGTTGTTGAGATTCCAGTTTCTTATTCATTTTTTGATAGATTAGTTCCTCATCCTTAGGAATTCGACCCCGAAGGATGGGAGAAGGTTGAATAAATGTCTATATCTTCTTCTTCTTTCTCATTGTAAAGGGTTGAACTCATCTGGACACTTATTCTTTGAGTAGACATCATTTTGTATTAGTTTTAGCAGGAGCTTAATGAAAAGTTGCAGCTATTTCTTTGGGATCCATGTGGTATGATGTTCAATTAAGATTTTTTTATGTTTTCATGTTTTAGAATGTATTTTTGACTCCATTTCATCATCTCATTTCCTTTATGTGAATGTATACAAGTCTAAGAGGAGAAATCCATATCTTTTATGCTTTGTTTTGGGTAGACATTTCACAGTCTGTGGTTTCTTCATTTTAGGAAGGACCCATATGGTTTACATGCTCTTTATAGCTCCTCACTTATCTTTTCACCTCATCCATCAAACCCTATAGTGTTGATCCTTGTGCCTACCTTGCCCCACTGAAAACCCTACAATTTTGAGCTAATTTCCTTGCCCTAAATTGTATGGCTCCCCTTGATCCAGCAAAACCCTTCAAAATAAAATCAAACCTTGTGCTACTATACCTAGCCTAATATCATTTTCTTGATCCAATCACCTTGGCTTAGATACATATGGAGAGAGCCCTCTCCTATCCTAGTAGGGCTACCTATTTGGTTAAGCATGGTTTGTGGTTACCCTGGCATTGCCTTCCTTCAACCTGAGGTTCAAACCAGGTGCTAACATAGTGGCGACCATAATGGGGAATGAAAGATCAAAAGTTAATCACCCCATTAAGATGTTTCATTTGAGTTCGCAAGCTTGTGGATGATGAGTTTTAGAATTTAATAGGATGAATTGGAAAGTTGTAAAGCAATATATAAAATTTCAAAATTAGAAATATTGACTTCTCGAAAGTACACCAGATCCAATCTAGATTTGAATCCTCCAACCATTGTCAGTGATCCTAATAAAATTGGGAAAAAAACTAAGAAAGCTGCAGAGAATCTAGTTTAGTTGGAGAACAATCAAGCGAGGATTTCATTCCTTGAGTTAATTCACTCCTGGGAAGGTTAGACACTTTGCAAGACATTGAGTTTGATATTAATTTTGAGCAAATTTTATTTCACAGTAAATCTTTAAGTTGGATTGATCAGATAGTTGTTAATTCTTCTATATCTCTTTATAACCCTGTTGGACACTTATTTTCACACAATAAATCAGGGTCACAACTTATTCACACTCTTTATCATTTGCAGAACCTCTCTTCAAACTTAAACACTTTGGTACAAAATAAGATTCATAGGCCATCTTTTGATTTTTGAAATATCTTCTTTGCATCTGCTACCACTCAAATGATCTCTCACCCCCTGCCTTCTTCTTCACAGATTGTTCACACCACTCAAGCTATCATTAATCCCCCTTTGAGTATACCAAATATCCCAATCCTTGTTTTAAATCCACCACCCCCCCCACCTCCAGTTATGGCTGCCCGATATGCACCCCTTGTTTTTCCTCAAAATCTTGGTGCCATGCCCCCTGATTATCAAACCAAAATACCTTTCTTTGACGACACCCAAACCATCATAGCTCAACAACACATAGACAAGATGAATGATTTCTTTGAGCCCCATGAAGTTGAAATTGAAGATTCGATGACGAGGATGTTTGTACAAAGTTTTGGGGGAGAAGTTCAGAAATGGTTTAGAGCCCTATCGGTAGGTTCTAGCACTACTCTACCTATCCTCTAAAGGTAGTTCCTAGATTAGTGGGAGGTGAAGAAGAATCCCCTTCAGATTTTTTCCGAATATGAGAACATCAAAAGAAATGTTGGCGAGAGTGTACAGGGCTATTTTGTAAGGTTTAATGCAGTGTACAATGCTATCCTTGCAAATATCAAACCACGAGAGGGATTACATTTGCTTAAATTTCTAGATGGATTTGATGCTAATATGGCATATCAGTTGTGTGAACATGATCCTACAACTCTAGAAGACATGCAAAAGAATGTTGTGAGCGTAGAAGTGAACTTGCTGGCCAAAAGAGCAAGAATGAGATCAGAGAAAAGAGTGACCATGAAGGACGAAGCATCTTCTTCAGATGTGAAAATGGACACATTGATTTGAACAATGGAAAGGATGGTTGACTAGTTTTCCATCACAGATAGACCTGAACCACAAATTTGGAACCCAAAATTTAGAGGGTAGCAACAACCCCAATTCTAAATCAAGAAAAGAGAGAATAAAGCACCGAACAACTAGTGTAGTAACAATAGCAAATCAAAACTCCCTTACAGTAGAATTATGTTCAAGGAGTGGAAGAAGAAGAGGAGGTAGATCCGGTAATTGAAACAAATCACTTTTTCACTAGTGATGGTATGCCTATATTTCTGACCGAAGATGAGGAGTATGTATAAAGTTCCAACACTATAAAGGATGAGGACTACATCTTGGAAAATGATATTGTTTTGGAGGTTGAATCTGTTGATTATCAACGTGCTTACATGAATGCTTTGAGTGCACAACAGAGACAATATCCTTTGAGGAGCAGAGATGTACCGATCAATATTATTCAAAAAAGGAAGGATGTTCAATCAAAGAATGATCTCTCAAACAATCATAAAAAGGGAAAGGAGCATGACAATCAGAATTCTAGCAAGGTAAATCAACCATCAACAAGTGCACCTTCAAAATAAAAAGATAATCAGCAAAAGGATAGTGCAACAAAGGAGAAAATGGATAAGAGGGACATCGATGTCAAAGAGGTAGAAAAAGTCACATCTTTTAATTTAGAAAGTGAAATTTCTAAATTGAAAGTGTCCATTCCTTTGGCTAAGCTTGTTAAGTATATTCATTACAAACACTATGTGTCTAGAATACTGCAAATTGATCCTTTGTCTGACATGGTGAATGTTGAGGATGATCATCCTGAACTTATTTTTGGTCCAGCTATAGAAGGTTAGCTAAAAGATAGCGAAGTCCCGCCCTTTTATTTGAGTCTTAGACTGCATGACTATATTCTTCATAATGCTTTACTTGATTCCAAAGCTTCCCACAATTTGATGCCCAAGGCTATCATGGTGTTGGCATTATGGTTCTGGTATGATTATATGTTTCAGATGTTGTACTTGATGGCAACACCCATGGCATGGCTCTCATTTTTGATGAAAAATAAAGAAGTACGCAGGAGAAAAGTTCAGGAGGTGCGTACCCGCAGCTATACCGTGTAGGAACAGCGTCCAAATACGCGTGTCACCCATCCATGGAGTGCGTACCCCAGTGCACACATTCCAAGGTAGTTAAGCGCCCACCCGAGGAGTTTCTCAGTGGTATTTAGCCAACAGTATTGGGTTATCATGGTTTTGGCCCGCGGTATTGATTATTTTATTATTATTATTGAGCCCCATGATCCTTGATTTGAGGAAGAGCTAGCCTATATAAAGCAAAGGATATCATTTGGCCTATGCATCTTTTGTGTAATTGAATATCTTAAGATCTGATTTATTTGGGTTCTTGGTCTTAAAAGATTGATCTATAAAGGAGAAAGTTAGAAGCGAATCTACGAAGGGTGATCTCTTGAGCGCGAGTTCAGATCTGAGCATCTGATTTTATTTCAGCCCTTGGTCGAGGTACGCAGAGGCGCCGAAGGCTCAGTGCGTGGGTACGCAGAGGCGCCGAAGGTTTACTGCGTGGGTACGCAGGATCGCCGAAGGTTCAGTGCGTGGGTGCGCAGGGGCGGCAAAGGTTCAGTGCGTGGGTACGCAGGGCGACTGTGGTTCAGGTGCGTGCTTTCTACAGCAGCACGCGGCGCGCTTATTCTCTTGGGTGCGTACCTTCTGTGAAAGTACGTGGTGCGATAGTGCAATTGGGTGCGTACTGTACGCAGATCAGTGAAAGGAGAAGTGCATGGGCACGCGGTTCAGTAGAAGAGGATCTGCGAGTATACGCAGTGAGACAGAGGGTAAAGTGCGTAGCAACGCAGGCCAGTAAAAGGGAAGCTGCGTATCTGATTTAAGGTCTTCTGTTGGTTGAATTTTTCTGTTGATAAGATGTTCTGGTTTCTGTTCTGTTATTGTTGATCTGGTTACTACAGCTGTCTGTATAATTTACATGTACTTGATGTTGATGTATATGGATCCAGTTTGAAAATTTATGAAAAGTGGTCCTTGAAAAGAAGTAGGGGGTTGTAGCTCCCTTTCAGGAGAGACTGGAAAACGAGAGAGAGTTGTAGCTCTCAGCAGGTTGCAGCCTGCGTACTGGTAAAGGACTGCACCAGTACAAGACCTTTGTAAAAGGAGTTTCTAATTTGAAAGAAGATAGAGACATATTGCAGCAGGTGGTTTTCACCCACATTGGGTTTCCACCTTATATCTGGTGTTCTTTGATGTGACTGTCTGTTTTTCTTGTTCATGCTCATTGTTTTATGGTACTGATATGCAAAAATAATTCAAAGTATAAATAAGGAAGAATTGTTAAAAGATCTAGATAATACTGATTCACCCCCCCTCTCAGTATTATTTCCAACACATGGAAACATTGGGCCTGGATATAACCTGAAAATATCATGATTTGTACTCACTTGATTCCGGTAGAGTTCGCTACATTGGTCTAATCAAAGATTTGGTGGCTTCCTTAGATCAAATCCCAGCCAAGAATGTCTTGATGGACGTGGTAGTAGCTGATATACCACCTCGATTTGGTATTTTGTTGTCTAGATCATGGGGATCCAAACTCATAGGCACTTTACAACTTGACTTCTCTTATGCTACAATCCCTATTTTTGGTCAATTGAGGAATTTGTACTAGGAAAAGAAGATGAAGTATATGATCACTAGTAAAGAGAAGCACATAAATCATCCAATAAATGTTGTACATAGAGATTTAGAGTCTTTTGTTTTGTACATTAATAGTGGATTGAATGATGTAGATATTCATCTTGTAGAAGTAGATGATGTACCAAAAAATTTCGAGAGTTTTAGAGCAGTTCATAATCAAGAAAAGGAAAAAATGGAAATTCCCCTTGAGCAGCCTCCACGGGAGTAAAAAGTCAATGAAGAGTAGAAAAATGAAGCAACCAGCAAGGTAATATCAAAACTAAAGTGGAATTCCTACATCTGGAAGATGAAGACGACCTTTGGAGCATGGACTTCGATGGTGCTTTGGGTAAAGATGGTGTAGGTATTGGAATTTGGATTAAAAGTCATTTTCAGCCAAACAAAGTCCCAAGTAATGTTAGAGTGTGTTCTTATAAATTAGCTTTCAATTTCTCTAATAATGAAGCCAAATATGAGGCATTGATTATAGGTATAAAGATTTTGAGGAAGATGGGTGCAAAAAGGATTTATGTTTATGGTGATTCAGAGCTAGTGATTAAACAAGTCAAAGGATAATATCAAGCAAAGCATATGCAGATGAGAGCTTATAGGAATGAAGTCCTAGATATTTTGAAAATGTTTCCAGAATACACATTGACACCGGTGCCAAGAATTCAAAACATCATTGTTGATTCACTTGCTACAACAACGAGTAATCTAAAAATTCCAATGAATTCTAGCAATAAATTTGAAATTCATGTTAAACATAAGCCTACTATTCCTAATAGTTTGAGATATTGGAACATTTTCTAGGATGACAATGAAATTAATTCCTTTTTGTAGAATGAAGGGAAGTTTAAGAATGCTTTCATTGATGATTTTTGTTATTCTGATGAACAAGACATTGAGGTAAATCAGATGGATGTTTTACAGATGAAGGATAATGTTATTACTAGAGGTCTTATACCTTTAGAGGAGTTTTTTTATCAACATGATGTGGCAAGAAAACCAACCTTGGTTCCTACTGACAAAGGAGTTGAAGATGTAAACCTTGGGACAACAGACCAGCCCAAGCTTGTTAAGTTATCAAAAACATTGTCTCCTAAATCAAAGGCTAAGTATGTTAAATTTATTTCTGAATTTTCTAATGTTTTTGCATGGGATTACTCAGATTTGAAAGTATATGACAAGAACATCATTCAACATACCATTCCTATCAAGCTGGATCAAAAACCTTTTAGACAAAATTTGAGGAGAACCAATCCAAAGCTGCTACCATCCATTGAGAAAGAGGTAAATATATTGTTTAAAGTTGGTATCACTGTTCCAATTAGCTTCTCTGATTGGGTTTCAAATTTGATCCTGGTACGAAAAAAGACCAGAGCGATAAGGTTGTGCATTGATTTCTGGAACCTAAATAAAGTATCCCTGAAAGATAATTACCCTCTTCCTAAGATGGACCATATTCTGCAAAGAGTAATTGGAGCATCACGGATGTCACTACTAGATGGCTACTCAAGTTACAATCAAATCTTGGTGCATGAAAAATACCAAGAAAAAATTGCCTTCACAACACCATGGGGAACTTTTCAGTATGCCAAGATACCATTTGGGCTGAAGAATGTCGAGGCCACTCTTCAGCGAGCCATGGATCTAGCTTTTGCTAACGAGAAGGATGTTTTCTTGGTGGTTTATTTAGATGACTTCACAATATTTTCTTGTTCTGATGATGAGCATTTACACCACCTGAGGATTCATTTTTAGAAATGCAGGGAGTTTGGGATTTCTTTAAATCCAAGGAAGAGTCTTTTTGCCATGGAGGAAGGTAAACTCCTCTGTCATATAATTTCTAAATATGGTATTCACATTGATCCTTCTAGGGCGGAGGAAATCCAGCAAATAGACTTTCTTCGCAACAAAAAGGAGATTCAAGCTTTCAACAGTAAGATGAAATTCTTACGTAGATTTATACCAATTTTGGTTGAGCATTTGTGTGAGTTAAATAATATATTGACGAAGATAGCACTATAAAATGGATCGAGGATGCCATGAAATATTTCAACTTGGTAAAGCTTTCTCTGACCACAGCTCCGGTTTTGACCAGTCTCGATTATACTCATGATTTTAGTATATTTTCATTTGCATCTGAGCATACTTTGGCTGCGCTGTTGATGCAAAAGAAGGATCAGGTGGAACAAGCCATTGCATTTTTTAGTCGGATTATCAAATATGCTTCTTTGTGATATAACATCATTGAGAAACAAGCTTTGGCTCTTATAAAGGCATTGAAGGATTTCTGAGTTTATAGTCTGCACTCACATACCATAAAATATGTTCCTAACATGGCCGTCAAAGATGTCCTCATGCAAAATAATCTCGAGGGAAGAAGAGGTAAGTGGATAGCAGCGATGTTAGAGTTTGATCTTGAGATTAAGCCTACCAAACTGATCAAAGGTCAAGGCTTGGCAAAACTCATGTTTGAGTCGAATCTTCATGCTCTGGACATAAATCTCATTGCAGCAATGTCAAATGACGAAGATGCTGGTACACTCATTCAGGTATCAGAGATGTTTCTCAACTCACCTTGGTATTCTGATATAGTATATGTTCTTCAACATATTTCTCCTCCTATAGGAATGTTAAGAAGTAAAGGTAGATCACTAGAACTAAAGTATGCAAAATTCTACATTTTAGATAGTTCTCTCTATTGGAAAGATCTGGGAGGGTTTCTCCTTAATTGTTTGGTTGAAAATGAAGCTCAGCAGGTAATGAATGATTTTCATAAAGGAGATTGTGGGGGTCACTAGTTTTAGAAAACCACAACTAATAAAATCTTGAGAGCATGATATTATTGGCCATATTTGTTTTCATATTTATTTAAGATAGTCATGGGCTGCCATGAATGTCAAGTTTTTAAGGGGAAAAGGAAGCTCCTTCCTCTTCCTTTGAAGCCAATTGTATTTAATGCACCTTTCCAGCAGTGGAGGCTTGTTTCCATAGGAGAAACCCTACATCATCAACATAGTATAGATGGATTTTGACGCCTACCAATTACTTCACCAAATGGATCGAATCCATTCCGACAAGGAAAGAGACCGACATAGTAATTATTCAGTTTTTAGAGTCCAATATATTATCTCATTTTGGTTTCCCTCACAATATTATTACAGATAATGCAGTAGCATTTAAGTCGAATAGAATGGTTGAGTTTTGAAACAAATACAACATCACATTGGGTCATTCCATGGCATACTACCCACAGGGAAATGGACTAGCTGAGTCTTCAAATAAATCCTTGATAAACATTATTCAGAAGATGTTGGAGGTAAACAAAAAGAATTGGCATTGAAAGATTGTCAATGCTTTGTGGGCCAACAGAGTGAGCCGTAATAAATCAATAGGTTTGTCACCTTTTGAATTGGTTTATGGTACTAATACAGTGTTTCCCACATCCCCTGTAGTCTCGGTCATGAGATTATTGCAAGAAGCCGACAATGAAGAAGATGATATTCAGTGCCAGATCAATCAAATGATTCACCTTCAACAAACAAGGGAAGAGGTTTCTCAAAACACTTTCCGTCTGCAAGAGAAGATAAAGAAAATTTATGATCGCAAAAGCAAGACAAAAAGGTTTTAGCTGGAGGATGTAGTGTTGCGATGGGATGCACAAAATGAAGAAAAGTGGAAACATGGTAAGTTCGACAATTTATGGAAAGGACCATATAAAATCTTAGCCTATCGAGCGCATAATGCATTTTTATTAAAGGAAATGGATGGTCAAGAATGTTCAGGAGGACTAGTAAATGGTAGGCTCTTAGAACTATTTTTGATGTAGCTTGCTGAAGTTGCTTCACTGTCATTGTATATACCAGTTTGATTTCCTCACAAGTTTTGAAGTACAATGTCATTTGAGCTTGGGGCCCGAAGTGAAGGATATAAAGCTTAAATGATTTGTGCTGAGTTTATTTGGTTTTTGAGTCAATTTAGAGTCGGTTATGAGTCAGCCTTTAGTTTGTATCGAGTAATTTTTTAAAAATTAAAAAAAATTAAATAAAAAAATTCAGTCTTTCATTTGTTTGACCGTATTGGCCCAATCAGATAGGCACTTAGTATACGATGTTCTTGACACCTCCAAGGAGCTCCCATTCCCAATAAGGCCAATGTTAATGTCAGTATATGCATACTTCCATCATGGATCAAGTCTGCTCTTTGCATTTTCATTTTAGGTGTCTCATACTAAATTTTTTGGATCATTCCATTAGGTCATGTCAAAATGGTCCACTCATGGTTGTCTTCTTCTTAGAAAATAAAATCTTTGCTCATGAGGTACATTTGCTAACCCATCTCCATGTTGTATTCAGTTGTGGTTTAAAATATGCTATTTTTAGTGTCAAGGCAGTTGTTTTTCCATTAGGTCTTGGGGTTCATTTCTAAGGTCCTTCCATTAGGTATTAGGGTTCATTTCCAAGGTCAAAAGCATGGTTTCAAGTGTAAATAAAGGGCATCAAAGGTATGAGGATGACCAATAAAAAAAGAGTGATTGCTAGTAAGTCATGGTTATTGTACAAAGATCTTTTGTCACTAATGTAATTTTCATCTCAAAAACATGTTTTTGAGATGAAAACAAAGTAGTTTTAGTTGATTTATATTTCTAATGTCAATACATTTTAGGTAATAAGTGTTCCCAACTGCCCCAAGCATTCCTCCTTGCTGCAAGAAAATGAAACCATTGAAGAAATAAATTCAATCAGAACATCCATCCACCTGAAATGATACAAAGAAGGAAAAGCATTAAACAAATATTTGAAGACAAATAAAAAGTTCCAAAACATTAGAAAGTGGGCTTTTCTAAAGAAAAATGAAAATCAGCCTCTATATAAGATGTCAAGTTCCTTTTCCACATTCATCACTTTCATTTGACAAAGAGAAAGAAGAGAATTTAAGGAGAGAAGGGAATTGAGGCCAATTGGTGGCTAAGAAAAAAGGAGGTGTTGTGCAAAGAGGCCGGAGCACTATCCATAGGAGACAGAGCACTGGGCATAGAGGCCAGAGCATTGCGCATAGGAGTGGAGCACTGCACATAGGGCAATTTTGCACATTGTTGTGCATAGTGTCGAAGTGTTGCACACCTGTAGAGGGTGCTGTGCATAGGACTAACAAGAGCCAAAACACCCTATAAAACATCAAAACCATGTTTTTTGCCTTCTATAACTTCTAAACAAGTAAGTGTAATCCTTGAACTATGCTCCCGACATTTAGTTCATCATTTTGAAGCTGGTTTGCTATTTAAAATTTCAAACCCTAGATTGCCTAAAAAATCCCTCCACCTATCCCTTATACCCTAAAACAAATCCCTCCACCTATTCCTTATACCCTAATTCCCTCAAACACATTCCTCCAGTTATCCCTTATACCCTAATCCCCAAAACAAAATCTTAAAACCCTATTTACTAAACAGTATCTACCAAAGCAAAATGCCCTCCTTCTCACTGTCATATCATATATATTCCATCCTACACTACATAAGCTCATCTCCCCTTCCCCTATCCCTTTTCACCATTACTCACTCCTTGATTACCTTCTCTAGGGTTACAAAGCTTCAAAATTCAACAAACATGGACAAAGAGGATAGAGACTATGAACCGAAATAATTTATTAATGGGGTTGGGTCCGCATTAAGCAGCCCACTCCTTAAACCTCGCGCTAACACTTTATCACTTTAACTGTTGTTGGCAGATTATATATATATATATATCTATATATAATATATATATAATATATATATTATATATTATATATATATATATATATATATATATATATATATATATATATATATATATAGATATAGATATATATATTGGTGTTTCCTAAGTTGGCGATCAGCATGTTCGTAGGCATATATATCGGCATGATTCACAGAGTATTGCCGATATATATATCGGTGATCAACCTGATTAGCACTGATAATATCAGCACGATAAAAGGTGTTGGGGCGATATATGATATCGGTGATCGACACTTGTGTCGGCGCGATATATGGTGGTTGCACCGATATATATATTGACAATATATATTATGGTTGGGCTATTGGGATTTGGGTCGGGTCAACCATCGATGGCCCATGCCCACCCCATAAATACAATGTAATATATATATATATATATATATATATATATATATATATATATAATATATATATATTTATGTGATGGTTGTTGAGAAGGATTCAACGGTGGTTATGGCCACTGACCCGAAACAATATATGTGGATTTTTGTTACGATTTGGCTGGCGGGAAGTTATGGCCCATAAACCTTAAAAATACATATGTTGTTTAGTATGTGATGGGTGTTTAAAGGGGTTATCGAACCAATGAAAGAACACCAAGTGTTACTGGCTGATGGGCTACCATGTGGGTCCCACCTGCTTACTGTGATGCCATGTGGCACACTATAGGCCCCCACTTTACCCCCGTCATGTCAAAATTTGAAGAGCTCTATTTTTTGCATATGAGCTCGGTTTGACGAACCGTTCACACCTCCATGATTAGGATGATGAGATCTACGATCTGGTCCTGGGTTGAGCAAAATCCAAACACTTTGACTTTTGAGCCCTCTTTGTCTCGTGTCTCTCTCTAGAATCACCTGGATCATACACCTATCATATCAGGCTTCTTATGCATTTCATAAGAGTGAAAATGTTGAACATCTCGTATTTCTTATTCAAGAACATTGAGAAGATGGCCTACATTATACAGAGAAAGCCTTACCCCCAGTAGATGAGTAGAATCTATCACTATTCCTTGATTAAGATGATTGTAGTACATCATCTCAACCTCCTCAATATCTCCTGGGATACATTTATTGCCAATGACATCATCAATGGTCCTGAGATTCCTCCACTAGTGCCTCAAGAACAAAGAAAGAAAGATGAAGAAGAAAGATTCCAGCAGTGCCAAAGTAGAGGAAGATGAGAAGGTTAAAGAGACTAAAGTTGTTGAGGATCTAGAAGCCTACAAGATATATTAGAGAGGGGCTAGAAAATTGTTTGTAGTAGATAGGAAAGTGTTTACTCCACTTGATGTGGAAGGGGCCCTTCCTTCTTCATCAGCTCATAAGCAAATGCTTGCTCCACAAAATGTGGAAGGGGCTTTGCCTTCTTCATCAACACAACAGGTAAAACACATACAACAAGTGCAACAGGTGCATAAAGGGAACGAAAACATGCCGGAAGAAAGCCTCAATGATGATGAGGAAAGGAAATTTTATTTGATGGTATATGATGAACGAAAAAAACCACACATCCATCATGGAATTGAGATAGTAGACTTGGAGGCTCAAGATGAGGCAGCAAACGAAAATATAACCATAAGGGAAAAAGATGCACAGATCCAAGCACTGATGGAAAACTTGGTGAGAGCTAAGTATGTTATTTCATACCTTGAACAAGATAACAAGCAACTACATGAAAAACAAGTCCTCATGGAGTTGGAACTTCTCAAAACAAAGAGGCAAGGTGACAAAGGCAAGTCAGTAATGCAAGATGAAGAAACACCAGCTACCTTGATTGCAAAACAAAGAATTGAGAAGGAAATTTAGGAGGATAGAGAAAATTAGCTTGATAGGGTCAATTTGCATTGGAGAAGTTGCTACAAAATTCCAATAGGGACAATCAATTCATCAATCACATGGCTCGCCATTATAGGACCCGGAACAAGATTTGCAACATAAGGGTCAAGCAAATAAAGACAAGGCTAAAAAAAGCACTCAAAGAAAAAAAGGAGGGTGATAGGCTTAGGGTTATTACTAAATATTCCCTGTTTAACCAAGACACTTGATGGTGGTGTTCTCCACAAATTTTGAGCAAGTTTTGAAGAATTTTTTCCTTTTGAAGAATTTGGCAATTTTTGACACATAAATTTTGGCTCTATGCGCAGCGCCATTGGCGTTGCACTTTTCCGAGGGGCATCCAATGAGAAAATGATCCACATTTTTGGATTCACAATGATGAGTACATGCACCCTATGAATTTTCAAATTTTTTAGAGCAGAACTAGTCAACCAAAAGGTCAAAAAACATCCAAAAAATGACCTTTCTGCCCTCTTTTTGACACACAGAAGCAGTCTTGGGAGAAAACGTTTTTGAGGGGTCAAATGAACTCCAAATGAAAAAATTCAAGATGTTATGGAAATTAGAATTGGATATATTTGCAATGATCTATCATGAGATCAATTTGGACACTGGAAATGGTCTTGGAAAAAGCATTGCGCATAGAGCTTGGGCCCTGTGCATAGGACAAAAATTGTGTTGGGTTTCCACTTCATTGTGCCTTGACTATAATTTTGGGCTTCCTGTCATGGATGGTGTTGGACTCATATGGATGCTTATGCTTTGAGTAGACATCATTTCGTATCAATTTTAGTAAGATATTAATAAAAAGTTGCAGCTATTTCTTTGGGATCCATGTGGTATGATGTTCAGTTCAATTTTTCTTATGTTTTCATGTTTTAGAATGTTTTGTTGACTCCATTTCATCATTTCATTGCATTTAGTGAATGTATACAAGTATAAGAAGTAGAATCCATATCTTTTATGCTCTGTTTTGGGTAGACATATCACAATCTATGTTTTCTTCAGTTTAGGAAGAATCCATGTGGTTTACATTCTCTTTCTAGCTCTTCACCTATCTTTTCACCTCATCCATCAAACCCTAGAGTGTTGAGGCTTGTGCCTACCTTGCACCATCGAAAAACCTACAATTTTGACCTAATTTCCTTGCCATAAACTCTTTGGCTCCTCCTGATCCAGCAAAACCCTTCAAAATCAAATCAAACCTTGTGCTACTATACTTAGCCTAATATCATTTTCTTGATCCAGTCATCTTGGCTGAGATCCTTATGGAGAGGGCCCTCTCCTGGAGAGAGAAGTAATAGAAGATGAAGACGAATGTAATGGGTCAATAGAAGGAAGCTCATAGAAGTCTTAGAGTAGAAGAAAGGCTTTGCAGCTGTGTGCGCAAAGGCCTAGAATAGAGTCCATATCTGAGTGTGTGAACCCCTACAGCTGAGTGTGTAGGGAAGTCTTGAGTCTATAAGAAAAACTGAAGTATTAATAAAGATATTATTTCAGAAAACCCTGTGTTTTGTCTATTTACTTTTGTTATGAATGAATGCACTTTTATGATGAGATGAATGATGGGTTATGAATTAATACTCTATTGATGCACAAATTTACACAATTTATATTGTTATATGAACACACTTAATGTTAACTGTTTATGCAAAAATTACCTTGATGTATGTTGAATTTATCAAACAATTAAGTCGATCTAGATAATTAGTGGGTTCAGAGTAATCTTTGATGCACGTAAGTAGTTGATCTTCCTATTTAGGGTCTGTGAAAGATAGTCATAGACCTTCATGGAGTTCTAGAAGTTGATTATGAGAGTTATATCGATAATCCCTAAAGGCTTATTTATCCGTGAAAAGGTAGATTTAGAGCATAAAATGAAATCACATCAGTCTCTGGGTGTGGAAAGTTGGTTCAAGAATCCCCCGATACTGCTTCAGGTGAGACTTCAGTCCGCACTCCACGGTTGATGCCAAAAGGGCAAGTAGTGTAGGGATTCTTTTGGTAAAACTAACTCTGAACATGAGTCAAGACCCACTAAGCCAAAAAATGGTTTCGTTGCCGGGACCGGGATCTGCATAAAGAGATGTGTGATGTCGCATCACAAGAATCCAACAAAGAAAGAAATTGAGAAGTGGTTTTATAGAAAGATCCACGAATTCATAGTGCATGAAAATAGAAATCTGTGCCTGACAAAAGAATAGTGGTTGGACAGATATCTATACACAGAGATACACAAAATTCTCTTATGCACCTTCCTAATCAAAATATATGAGTGCATCACTAAATTGGCAGATGACCAAGGAAGGTGGAGGCTTGACAGTTCGATAGTGTGGACCCCAGAGCTAGTGCGGTGATTGGAAGCTTCTGAAGATAAGATCGTGCACACCGTCGATCACTGGCTTGATCAAATCATAGGAGGATTTGTGACAAAATTCGCGGTCAATACCTCTGTAACTTATAACGAAGTAGAAAGATGCTTTTTCAAGGGACCGTGAGGTAAGTATTTGAGATCTTTGAATACTTGGATTAAAATGCTCTTGCCTAAAAAGTGGGTTATGCCACTACCTTGATGTTTGGATCTACGTGAAGTGGCTGAATCTTTAGAAATCAAGATAGAACAGATCTTGAACGCAACCCATTGATAGAACCTTCTTCGAGCAATGACGAGGGAACACTATAGGCCTCACCGCGAAGCACTGTAAAGTTAATAAGACAGGGTTTTCCGTGACTACTTCATTAGCCCACACCACCTTCACCTTCACTACCACAACATATACCTTTGCTCACACCAACACCACCTCTGCTACCATTCAACATGTTGTATACGATAAAGTTTCCCATTTTCAAGGGCTTGGGAAATGAGGATCTAGACCAGATATGGTTAGTTGCAAAGGCCATGTGGAAAACACAAAATGTTACAGATGATCATATGAAGAAATCATAGTTCGTTACTGCTCTCCAAGATCGCGCATTGACGTGGTACTTTAAGTACTACACTAATAATCTGGTGGCATCAATACTAGACACTTAGACTACTTTAAATAAGGAATTTGAGAGGCCTAAGTCTGAAATGCAATCAGTAGTGGGGTTCAAGAAAATCATGATGAGGATCAGTGAAACCCCCTGGGAGATGGATCATAGACTGAAATATGGAATCCACGAAGCCAATATGAATCTCACAAACAATGAGCACCGCGATTGGTTTATAGTTGTGCTCCTGCCTCACCTAAGGATTGCTTTGTCACAACAAAAGATACGAACTCAAGAGGAAGTGCTGGAAATTTGCAATCGGATTACATGAAACACCTATCCAAGATGCGACGTTGGGAGTTCAATAGATTCATGCAGAATTACAAAACCTTTGCTTGGAGTTTTAAAGCTTGAAAAAGGAAAAATTGACTTGGCTAGAGGTGTGCGAAGAAGTTTGGTGCCTAAAGTGTAAAAACCAGAGGCATGATAAGGATCATTTTCCTATTTTCATGAATTATATTTCATGGGGAGGGCCAATGCCTATAAGGCAAGAAGCCCCAGTAGGGCCAAGTACAAGACCTGCACTATGGTGCACTATCTGCCAAGTAGCAAGAAAACATGTAATAGACAATTTCCACTTGCTGCAAAAATTTGTACAGACACCACAACAATTATTTTGTAATTTTGTAAATTGGTGGGCCATGATGAGTGTAACTATCGTATCTATAAATTGATGATGGAAAGAATGTCTGTGTATCAAATGAAAATAGAAATCAGCCTCTGGATCAAGGCATTGGGGGAGTGCATGGAGGATGTTATCACTTAAGAATTCTAATGCCAAAATTTTTCACATTAGTTTGATGGTAAAGGTTGGTGCTAGTCTAAGTTTTATTTTTGTTTTCCTTAGAGTCTGAATATTAGGAGTCTTGAGTTAAATATGCATTCTCATTCATCACCGGTCTCATAACCATGTGTCAATTTTGTTCAAAGATTACTATGTTCCATAAAGCCTTTTAGGTAATTTCACAGCGCATAAATCCGTTTTAGCAGTTTCGCAACGCGACATGTTTTAGGTGATTTTGTAGTGCATAATTCAAATTTTAAACTGACTGCGCTCCGAAGTCGGAGATTTGTGCAATCCATAGCAAATATTTCCCAACTTTCAAATCTGTCAAGTCCAATTGTGGTTGCATCATCCACTGTCAGCTTATACACTCCACATATCAGGTCTAACCATTTATCTCCATCATTACAGCCGCTAGATACTCTGCTACAATCAGATTGCAAGATCCAAGAAAGGTCAGGTATGCAAAGTCTTAGTCATGATTGCATTCATTGCATAAGAGACAAATCTACAAAATTTCAATCTGAATACATTACATATCAAGTGAGGTAGCTATCAAGCGAGGCAGAGATCAAAGATTGAAACAGAGCCGGTCATCAAACGTATCATTCCGCTGGAGATTCATGGAGGGGTCTGTAGAGAGAAAGAATCACAGGGTAGGAAGGTGTTTAAGGACTGAACCTGAAGGTTTAGACATAACCTTGATGAACAGGGAAGTTGAGCATGCATTCAAGCAAGTTGGATGCTGGAATTTTTGCAAGAAACTCTAGGGAGGTCATGCACAGGTCACCAAGGAATTTGCCTTGAATTTCACAGGACTGAATTCAAAGGTTGGTATGCTT
This sequence comes from Pinus taeda, assembly GCA_000404065.3. Lineage (NCBI taxonomy): Eukaryota > Viridiplantae > Streptophyta > Pinopsida > Pinales > Pinaceae > Pinus > Pinus taeda. Next base: position 56,765 of record APFE030414364.1, read on the forward strand.
GAACTGCAGGTCTCACCAAACATAATATCCACAGTTATGGAGATTACAAGAGGGCAGGAAACTTGGTTTAAGAATTTCAAATTCGATATAAACCCATGTAAAGAATTTCTGAATTACGAGTTCTTTAACTCCGATTTAAACAAATATCTTCCTAGGAGTTATGTCAAGGATTCGTATGCCAATTTGCTTACCTGCATATAAAAGTGCCTTACCTATTAAGGAAGATACAATAAGGTGTATTCATATAATTTCAAACTTATGTTGCATTTCACAGGGAAGACATCTATTGATTTACCTTTCTTCTTATTCCAGAGCCTAAGCAAAATGTGTGATAAGGTGCAATTAAGGAAAGAGGCTTGTGAGAATTCATTGTTTCACCATGGATTGGTTAAGTTGATTGTTCTGCATGAACTCCAGAGAGTAGGTAGGGACTGGCCCACATTCATATTCATGTCTGGTTTCAAGAACGAGACTGGTCTCAGTCCTCAAGCTGTAAAAGATATTCCAACAACAACTAGTCATCAAGCAGAAATAAGATCCAGGAGGTTTTCAAAGTTGAAGTCTAGGAAACAAGTAAAAGAATCCACCAAGCCACTGACTATCCAGGATACACCCCAACAGTCCCTTAAAGAGAAAGCCCAGGTCAAAGAAGTTGCACATGAGTCAAGCACAGGTGAAGCAGTGCAAAGAAGAAGGACTAGGAGCCAGGTAGCTAAAGAAAAATGCAAATCAGTGGTGACTGAAGACACCCCGGTTTCAAAGGGAAGTCTTAATGACATATTGCAGGCAATTGATATTGAAGAGTCTCCCCTATTTCAAGCAGATGTGATAGAGTTAGGAAAAAACAAGGCTAAGAAAAATAAAGCCTAAAAAAAGCTCAAGTTTGATGATCCAGTTGATAAATTTGTCTTTAGACCAAGAAGACCCATAACAAGGAATTTCAAAGACATACAGGAGATATTGCCAGGAGTAGATGAAACAGGGGAGGCAACACAGCCTCATGAAGGAAAAGATAAAAGAAAAGCAGTTACCCTTCAAGAAGAAGATAGTGTGGAAGAGTTGAAAAGGAGGTTGGAATTGGCAAACTTTGAAATTAATAGACTGAAGAAATATTCCAGGAAATTTGCAATCAAAGAGGCTTATTTTAACCAAATGCAAGCTCGGTGGGAGGACAAAACATTTCAAATACCCAAGGTGGTTGATTTTAATGTTCAATTCCGTAGCTGGACTGTCCCTGCAATAAAGGAAGCACACTTCATCAGAAAGGTCAATACAAACCTAAGAACTGGGATCAGAGTCATGAAGAAACAAATTGAGGACTTAAAGCTACAGTTACACCAGCAGAAAGAATCTCCTTAAAGAAGTCACACATCAAGTAAGGTTGTGTTTCAAATTTTGATGGTTTTCATTGTTACAATCTTTCTTGAAGAATCATACATTTTCACTCAGTTTTGAAAGGCCTTGGAGCAATTGAAAAGGATGTTTAAATATCAAAAGGCTCAAAATAGCAAAATTTTGGGTTGAAACTGTGTTTTGGGAATTACACAGCAGTTTCGTAGTGCGCTACGAAACTGCTAAAGATGGTGACTAATGCACAGTAGTTTCGTAGCGTGCTACAAAATTGCTGAAGCTACATAATTCAAAATCAGTCAGCAGATTTTGAGAGACCGAGGGAAAATTTTGAAAAAGGAATATCTTCAAAGGATAATCTAAACGTATCAACTTTCAACAAGGTCAAGACAGGTGGAGGAAATATATATTCGAACCCAATTCTAAACTTTTTGCTATAAACTGATCATATTTACTACAGTCCATGATATGTCAGAAAGCTTGGAGGAGCTTTTGTCTTCACAAATGGAAAAGGTTGACAGCACATCAAGGACGTGGCATTATGATATATTTTGCATAATCAAAGATGAAGGGTATGGTTCATTGGATTCGAATATCTTGGAGGAAAACCAAAGGCAGCTAAACAGGGGCAATTCCCTACTTTTCAGGCAAATGGAGAAGATGGGACATTGAGGTCCAGTATGAAGCTTCAAACATCCACCATAGCCAAACTAAAAAAAAGACCACTTGTCAAAGAACGAGAATGATTGTAATTAAGGATATTATTAGCATGATATGGAGTTAGATTCCTATTTGACTTAGATCTCTAAAAAGTCTAGTTAGTAGTTTGTTACTTTTAATAGCTAGTTAGAATTTGAATAGGTGTCATAAGAAGTAGAATTCTAGTTCCCCTGATGTTGGAGGAGGAATCTCAGCCTTGTAAAAGAACTCTATATATAGAAGAAAGATCAATGTACAAAGGGTTGGAAATTTATTGAAAAGCTCTTATATTTGGCTTCATGTAAAGACTCTATTTTAGTAATACAAGAATGGCTTTACTTCTCAGGACTCAGGAGGGATTCAATGTTCAGGATGTGTGGTGTTATTCTTTTCCTAATAATTGCAGTGGCATGAATGTGTAATCACATAGAATTCACTTATAGCGCTCTAACTTCTTGTATGCATTCATAGACTGTGTGGTCCCATATGCTTTTGGTATGTTCTGAATGTGTTGAATGTTGAATGCCCTGACTTCTATGTAAGGTTAATACCATTGTTATACTGAAATGATGTTGACTCCATAAGCCCAATGGATAGTTGCTAAATGTGTTTCCACCATTCATATTTTTACATTTGTTTCACAAGAGTTAGCCATCTTAAATATAATAAAAAACATTAACCCTTTGAGAGAGCCCTCTCTGGTTGGGGAGGCTAAGCTTGAGCCTAAAGTAGGTTTGAAACAGTTGCTTGAAGTCTTCCTAGTCTGTAGCCTTCCAAGGCCTGATTTTGAGATAATAGAGGATATTAGGGGTGCAGACGAGGCCGAGGTGGAGGAGGATCTAGTAGAGTTCAGGGACAAGTTATTTGTTATAAGTGCAGAGTGCCACGACACTATGCATGGGAATCTATGAGCTAGATACACCCGTCATGCTGATATTGTACTAAGTTTGACCACGTGATAGAATAATGCCCCATACTGATAGCTAAGATGTAGGAGAAAAAGGCGCAACCTCAGCAGCATACTAAAAATTTACAAATGATGAGGGCTGAGCCTCGCGAAGAGGATCCCAATGTGAATATTGTGTTGCGAAGTTGGATGATGACTGATGATGATAAAGGAAAGAAACGTGAGGAAAGTGAGTGGGTCTGCAAGACCTTAGAGAAGGATATTGGATTTGATCTGGAGTGCGTGAAGGAAACATTAATGTAAGTGAAGAAAAGCTTCGCTAAGGCCTCTACCTCAGGAAGTCATGATCATTTATCTAAAGAAGTTGACCCCTCTATTCTTACCACCTTTTTGTAGACTTGTATGAAGCTGCTGCATGACAGCAAGGATATGAAAGAATTACAAGAACTTATAAAAAAATGTGCGTGTAAGGGAACTACTCCTGAAGGGCACTGCACAGTTAGAAAAATAGGAAAACATAAGACAAGAACATGGCATGAGATGAGGCTCACCGCGCAAATAAGAGAGCACAAAATGGACCATGTTATTTTGGATTTGGGGTCAGATGTGAATGTTTTGCCTAAGTAGACATAAAAAAGAATGGGGAGACTTTCACTGAAATGGTCTCCGATTCAATTGAGAATGGAAAATCAGTAGAATATTATTCCTATGGGGAGAGTACATGGAGTGAGAGTAGATATTAAAGGTGCAAGCTCATTGGATGATTTCGAGGTGATAGAGATTGTCAACGACAACAATCCATATCCCATGCTCCTTCGAATTGATTGGGCTACCGATATGAATGGGGTCATCAATTTAAAGAAGTGAACAATGTATTTTGATAGGAAATCGCTCCATGTAGTAGTACCTTTGGACCCTGCAGAAGGACCGCACTACACTGAACTGTTTCGTGATTATGAGGAAAGCGATGATGATTTAGACCAGATCTATAAGACAACAATGTGAGACCAAGATTGGGTTAACCCGACAGCTGACAGACGCATTGTGTGGGACCTTGAAATTTCCTGTACATCATATTCAGATGAGGAGTTGGAACACTGGCATAATAGGTTGCACGAAGTATCTACACTACACTGTAATATCATCACTAAATCACTGCACTGTGTTTCATCCGAGGTAAGAAATTTACCTTATTATGATGGTCTAACTGATGTAGATAAAGATTTAGATGAATTTGAAAGGGAATTTCCTGAGAAGCATCGCTTCCAAGAATTGGATTTGGCACAATGCGCTATGCCCACAAGACAGTGGCATACGCATAAAGATAGTTTCAATGAATGGCACAAGTACAAAAGAATGATGAGATTGCGATTTGGTCACCTGAAAGTTAGGCTAACAAAGAAATACGTTGGAATAAATGATCCATGTGATCATTTAGCAAAATGGACTAAGGTCTATGGAATGGAGCCACAATCGGAGTGGGTACATATTTTCTATCACACTTTGGACATCATTCCTATTTATTGGTACTTGGAAACGGAGCTTCACCATGGCACTACGGAGTGGGATATTTTAAGAGAGGGATTTTTGATTACCTTTAGCTTTGAGGATGGGTTTGAATGTATTGATGAGGTGCTACAGGAGGTCAAGGCAGTGATATTTAGAATACTGCAAGATCCTTTGGAATTGGTTCAACCATATTGGAGCACCCAGCTACGCCATGCGCTAGAGTGATATAATGTGACTATCGAAGAAGAAGATGAGGATCCCAGAGGTAGAAGGTCACCGTGAAGTTGAAGGACCACAGATAGTGAATCCATATATCAGTGCGCCATTGAAAGCTAGGTAGGTAAACATTGGCACAAAAGCAGAGACAAGGCTTGCAAATATTGGGGACTACTCAGATGATGCCACAGTGGATAAAGTTGCTAAGTTTCTTCGTGGATATCAAGATTTATTTCCTACCAAGTTTTCATAACTGAAGGGTATCATAAGATATTTGGGTGTAATGAAGATTACTTTGAAGCCGATTGTGAAGCTAATTAAGAAGAGGCCATATCTCCTTAATCTTAAGTACAAAGAAAAGGTCCACTTAGAGTTTGATAAGATTCTTGAAGCAAGAATTATTGAACAAGTGGAGGAGTCTAATTGGGTAAGACCAATGCTAGTCCAAGAGAAGAACTAGAAGGGGAAGACACGAACTTGTGTTGATCTCAGGAAGCTCAATGATGCCTACGTTCATGATCCTTTTCTGATGCCATTTACGGATGAGGTACTGGATAATTTTGGAGGACAAGAAGCATATACATTCATTGATGGGTTCTCTAGATACCATAAAATTAAGATCACGCCAACAGATAGGAGCAAGATAACCTCCATGACAGAGTGGGGATATTTCCGATATACAGTGATGCCTTTTAGACTTAAGAATGCACAAGCGATCTTTTCGCGTGTAGTCAACATGGCGTTCAAAGAGTTCATTCAAAAAATTTTGGAGGTATATTTTGATGATTGGACAATATTTGGGTTGGTAAAGTGCCATGTAGCGAATTTGTGATTGATGTTGGACATATGTCGAAGGTATTAGATTGCACTAAACTTGAAGAAATGATTGTTTTTCATCCCCTTTGGAATTTTGCTGGGTCATGTGGTGTACAAATAAGGATTAATGATGGATCATGCTAAGATCGTTGTTATAGTCAATTTGGAGGAACCAAGCAGTGTTAAATAGTTTTGCACAACACTAGGCCATATTGGGTACTATCAAAAGTTCATCAAGAGTTATGCTCAGATTATTGCGCCTATGGAAAAGCTACTAAAGAAGGATGCTACATTCTGTTGGGATGAAGAATGTCAGTGGAGTCTAGATATATTGAAGAAGAAAATGGTCACCGCATCGATCCTATTCTTCCCTGATTGGAAGAAGGAATTTCCTGTGCATGTGGATGCTTCATATATTTCACTAGGAGTAGTGCTGACACAGGCCAGTGAAGGAGAGATGGATCACCCTATAGCATTTGCGAGTAGGAAGTTGTCTAAGGCTGAAAAGAATTACTCGACGACAAAGCACGAGAGGTTGGCTATGGTGTACGTGCTCCAGAATTTCAGACATTACCTTATATGCATACATTTCAATATGTATGCAGACCATTCAGCATTGAAATATCTATCTAATAAGCCTGTATTGGGGGGGGGGGAATATGTAGATGGTTTTTGTTTTTTTAGGAGTATGATTTCGAGGTCATTGTGAAGCTAGGATGATTGAATGCAGGACCAAACCATCTGCCACACATTGAAATAGGAGAGGATCCTACCAATTTGGAGTAGGGGCTCCCTGTCGTGTAGCTCTTTGTGATGCACATAGCAGATAATCACTTTGCACACATTATCCACTTCCTAACCACAGGAATGGTGCCAGAAGGATACACGAGTCAATAGAAGAAGGAATTGGTGGTAACTGCGGTGGAATTTTTAGTTATTGCAGACCATTTGTATAAAATGGGTTCGGATGAAATACTTTGATGTTATGTGCCATATTTTGAGCAAACTAGTGTCCTCTTTGAAGCTCATGGAGGATCTACGGGAGGCCATTATGTAGGAAAAGAAACAACGCAGATGATTTTGTGCAGTGAGTTATGGTGGCCAACGCTGCATAAGGAATATAAAGCATATTGTAGGGTGTGTGAGACATGTCAGAGAATGGGTAGGCCATCACGAAGGGGTGAGTTGCCTCTAAATGTGCAGATGTCATTGCAACAATTTGAGAAGTGGGAAATTGATTTTGTAGGACCAATTCAGCCTCCAGGAAAGAAGACAGGTGCACGGTATATCATCACCACAACTAAATATTTGACCATGTCGGTAGAGGCACAACCTATGAAGGACTGTATAGGGGAAACAACAGTGAAATTCTTGTTTGAATATGTGTTGACCAGGTGTGGTTTCCCAAAGATACTATGATCGCGATATTCATTTCCTTAATGAAACGATCAACGTGCTAATAGAAGAATTCTAGGTTTATCATCAGAAGATTACACCATATCATCCTCAAGCCAATGGAACAATTGAGGCTTTTAATAAGATATTGGAGAATGTGTTGAAAAAGGTTTGTAACACGTAGTGGAATGATTGGGACATGCAAGTACCAACAATGTTATGGGCTTATAGAACTACCTGTAAGAAACTTATTGGTTAGAGACCTTTTAGGTTGGTCTATGGCATATAAGTTGTAATGCCTATGGAGTACATTGTTCATAGTCTACGCATACTATATTTTACAGGAATTGTGGACCACGAAGGCTTAGAAGAGAGGATTATGTAGCTAGCATGGCTAGAGGAAGATAGATTTTTGGATGGATTCCATCACCAAGTTCTAAAGGAACGTGAAAAATCTTGGCACAATCGGCACATCAAATTGTGCACCTTCAAGGTAAACAATTTAGTTTTATTATATGACAGTAGTTTCATAAGCTTACAGGAAAATTTCAGATGCATTGGCTAGGACCATATGCTATCAAAGGGATTACATATGGTGGAGCATTTCAGCTCGTGAAGTTGAATGGGGATCCATTTCTGGGAAAGGTAAATGGAAGCCGATTAAAGCCATACACAGGGGATTCGTCCTAATGACTACATGATTATAGTACATTCTTAGCGCTCCAGGCAACTGCAAGGAGGCACGAGACTATAAACTACACTACTCGGTTCGTAGAGCTGCACAACTAGGGGTATGCGTGAAATAGGGTGGTGTCACAACACCAGAGGAAGCACAAAGGGAGTTGCACTATAGGAGAGAGACCATGTAGCACAGCCAGAAAGTGATTGTTACCATCATTGTTCATGATTTGACTACCAGGAGACAATTAAGAGGAGGAGGGGGTGGCATTTAAGGCATTTAAGGCTATATTTAAAAGTGAAATATTTGGAAATATACTACCAATCTAGAATTTATGCACTGATTTTGGGGGGAACGGTCAAATTTGAATTTTAAATCACCTATAAATTACGCATTGCCATCCAGCAAAAAACACTTTGCACCCTGAGAATTTTTATGTTGAGTTGTTTGGTGCCCATGAATCATGATTACTTAGTGTGGAGCGTTTGAAAGGTATGCTTTTTGAATAGTAATCTAGTGGTTTTCTAATAAGTTTCCTAACCTTTTCTGCATTTAAAGTCTAAAGAATAAAAGGATTTTGATAAATTGTGTGAAAATGGACGAACGAAGATCAATCACCATTAATCGATGTTTTCTATGCAGAAGGACGCGGAAACAGGGGATCATCAAGCAGAAACAGGAAGCAAAAGGAAAGCAACTGCTGTCCCCTCGCTAGGAAACCGGATGCGGACGCGATCAAGTAAAATTAGAGCCGAATGATCCAGGGAAAATAACGTGGACGCCAAGACGGAGAACGTAAGAAAGGAATGAGAAGAACTGAATGATTAGCGAATCCCTCAGGATCTCTGATCCCGAGGGATCGCTGCTTTAGCTTATCTTTTGTATCTAGATATCTCCATCATTTCTGTTATATAAAGATACCACGCCATTGAGCGGAGGGAGATCAGATATATTGTAATTACACGGTTTGGAACAACTCTGAGCATTAAGTTTTGCTGAGACTTGATCTTGTGTATCTTTGTTAATGCAATCAATATAAAGAACTTTGTGTTCACTTTGCCTCTGCATCTGAAGTAACTTTAAGCGGTGTACCATTGGTAGCCAA
>APFE030414364.1:68659-82254 GCA_000404065.3 Pinus taeda
AGTTATAGTTTAGTATCTGTTTCCTTTCAATTCATTAGAGCAGTATACTACCGAGCATTACTTGGGCAAAACAGCCTCGGATTGAGTTACTCTTTGAAAGAACTAAACGATCCCGGATTGACTTAATAATGTGGAATAATTGGTGGTGTGAGAGACCCTAGTTATAGACCTACACTTAGAAGCTTTGATCTCAAGCCCTGTGTTTATCAAATTGCCTAATTCATATCAGAAACTCATTAACAGCTTCATGTCAAGACCAGGATAGATAACAAGCATAGGAGTGACTGTTGCCTCTGAAGTAACAGTCCCAGAAATGATAAGCATGGAGGTTATGGCTGCTATGCCTACTGTTATAGGACAAAATGACCTTCTCATCAACTCAAAGGTGAAAGATAGCATGACTAAAGAAAAGACCACAATTATAGGCCTTGAATCCACACTAACACTGCTTTTGCACTGCTAACCTGCTTTATAAAGCTTGTTACCAAGCATAGGGGAGTGTTAGTCACCCTGCTAACTCAATTTGTTAGATCAGTGGGAGTGTTAGTGAAACTAAGAGATGTTTAGTGGGTCAAGCCAATGAATTTGCTCACAAATATCTAGATATTTATCCCTAAATTTTCTCAAGAAAAGTAGGGAAAGTACCAAAAATAAAATTATTTGGGGAAATTCCAATTTGAGAATGAAGGCAAATGGGAAAAAGATTGAAAACGAGGCAAGTTCATGGCTTTTTCCCTAATGAATCCTTGGAGGAGCTTGGCAGCCCTAACTCGATTGCTACATAAGTAGTGAGAGGGCCATTATGAAAGGGGTTAGAGCATCTGAAAGGATAGCTGATTAAGCTGTGTGAAATATCATAGACTTGAAGAAGTGAGATGAAAGAGAGAGAGAGAGAGAGAGAGAGAGGAAGAAGGGGCAAGGGAAGGCTGATACAACGGATAGTTGTCATCACTCTTATGTTATTAATACATAACTACAGTTGTGTTCCCTACTCCATAGTGTCGATAACATTGTTCGTTGAGTTGTTCATTTTGATACTTGTCAAGTTGAGTAGTTTAAGTTGTATACAAATATATTTTCATTGTGCATTCTTATATTATTTTTCTAGATTGTATGTTGTGATTGTGTTTGCCTTTCCTCTATGCAATAATTATCTTGGAACCGGCTTTGGAGGAGTTCTTCTTGGCTGCATCGAGATCTCCAAACAAATCTAGAAGGAGATTTGAGGTAAACCCTCTTTCCATACTTGGTTAACTGATATTTGATAGATGAACATGTGTATAACTTGGTAGCTTCTGGACATAATCTTACAGTCTATCAAAGGTCCCAGGAAGGCCTTTGAGGGTACTTTTCATTCTCCATACACCGTGCATTTTACCCCATAGCATAATTGGTGACTCCGCTGGGGACTATACATCTAGTTCCCAATTTACCCGGACTCCTCTTAGTTCTTCTCTTTTTTCTAAGAGCTCCCTACTTCTGCAAATCCTTTTCTCATCCACCAACTATCTTGTTACATCCTACTAGTTTTCGTTCTCCTTAGAAACTGATCCTAAAGGGCCTCTATTTGAGCAATTTCCCTCACTAACGCAGGTTACCAGGCTAAACAGAGCTTTATAAAGCACTGTACCTGTGTACAGGGAGCGTTAGTGGACCAGCTAACTCTCTATTTACACTGAAACTGAGCATTAGTCTCCCATTGCCATGATTTCCAATAGTGTCTGTGGACCAAAAGGGGGGGGGGGGGGGTTTTCTAATGGGATGAAGTAAGATCTGCAACTATATTATGTTAGCGAATTTGGTGTCCTGAAAAATTATTTTTAGCAAAAGTTTTAGTTTTTCTCTCTTAAAATACATTTTTTTTTTAAATAAACACTGATAAATTGTATTCATCCTTCTGTCGAAATAGTTGTAATATGCTTCATTTTGGTTTTCAGTAGTTGTTAGGAAATATTGCAAAAATAATCTTTTGGTTATGCAAGTGTTGAATGGCTTTATATGCATAGACGAATCTATGAATATGTGAAAAGATGAATATGTAGAATAAGAATTGTTTGCATAAAAAATTGAAAAAAAAAATTCAGAGCATTTTTCTGCATGATTTATTGAGTGAAGAGTCTCACCATATTCATACGTCAACACCCCTACCGAAGACAAATAATCAAGTACACTTAAAATTTACATTAAAATCAATGAGTTACTCTTTTGAGCAAACCAACATTAGCTAGGCTAGGATCTTGGGATAAGCATGTGAGTGAACTACCCAAGGTTGAAAACCAAAACTAGTGTCATTAAAAAGTGAAAAATCCTTCTGCACTCATATTACCAGGACCACTCCACTAACAATGAAGCGAAATACGAGACAAAATCGGACTGTAATTGAAGGTAGCCCGCCTTCTCTTACAAATCCTTTGGGAATTCTGTGTACTAGGAGTCCCTTCGGGGATTTCAGAACTGAGTCGGGGACTCAGGTTTCATACCCATACAACATGTTGTCTATGACTATGTCCCCCCTAGTAATGTCTGTGATTTGAGGTATCTCTAGTGGCCAAAACTTCTAGGTACTTACACAAGGTGATTGGGACGCGCTGTCCTGGTACCTAACATGGACAAATCTACTTTGTCTTCAATTTCTGGGAGGGTGCTCGTCTTCATGAGAATGCTTCGCCCCTCAATCTAAGGTTCGGGTGAAGCTCTAGAGTAACCGTAATCGTACATTTGGCCATCCTTCTCTGTTATTAATTGAGATACTGGGTTTCATCTCCAGTGATCGGTGCTTATCAAACGAGGTACTTTCCCTCTGTTTGCTGATCGATATAATTAGTGTATTTTTTATTTTTAGGTACCTGAGTGCTATAATTTTTTAGACTTTAAATAATATCACATTAAAATTTATTTCATAAAACTTAACAGTCACCATGGCTACATCCAGCCCTTATCGTCACTCCAAACGATTGTTACGACTTCCTCCACTCATTGTGGAAGATCGCCCGAGTTCCACTGACTCAGATTCCTCATCTTCAAGGAATCAGTCTCCTAAATATCACATAGAATCTATGTGGATGACCGACGATTCAAGTTTGCTGGAGGATTTCTTCACGGAAGGATTTCTTCCTCACTTTAAAACTCTGCTCGCAAATCCGTCGGACCCTATCGTGGTTCTCGTGGTACCTATACTTCCTTCTTCAGTAGGTGGAACTTTACCATCTATCCAGTCGACGACTCACTGGCTGTGGAATTTTAGAGAGACTGTTGGTCCTCTACCACTTCTCCAGTCGACAATTATCACAACACCGGTAATGTGGAATCCCACTATCTCATTTGTCCCAGGTACGACAACTCACATAACACCCTCTATAAGTGGAACCCAACAGATGCCACATTCCACTCCTATGGTGCCACAATGCATACCTTCAACAAGTGCCACATATAGTGCTCCATATAATACTCAATGTGGCACTATGGCCACGGTTCTCGTTTAACAACAACACGGTCGACCGCCAATGTGTAGTTCCAACCCCCAAATTCAAATATCTGGGGGGCTCCCAATATGCACAAGCCAGTAAGGAATGTCATAGTTCCCCTTCCATTCTCAGGCATGCATGGACAATAACTAATTGACATGAGTGTTCCCTATATTAATCAAATCCAAATGATTAGTTCTATGTCGGTCAGGAATCCACAAGGGGTTCCCAACAAATCCATGGGGTCACCCTACTCACAGACTCTAATGAGTCAAGGGGACACTGCTTATACTAGGAGTAATTTCATACCCTAGTATCAAAATCCTCATGGAAATCCACTCTACAACACCATACTGCAAAGCAACTACTACACCATGCAACCCATGTACACTATGGGGAACCAAATGACGGGAGGAGCACAGAGCTTCTCAGATTGTCCGTCATCACCATGGTCTGAGTCGAGGCACCCAACTCTCTGCCTTTTTTGGAAATGTTGAATATTCCCAACTTATACAAGCTGAAAAATGACCCCATCTACCACAACTTACAATGGCCACCGATCCCACATAAAATACCAACATACATCCCAAAGTTCGATGGAAAACAAGGGGAGGATCTAGGCACCCATATCACCACCTACCATCTTTGGTGTGTTTCTAACTTTATGGTGGATGATAGTGTCTGGTTACATATTTTTCCCTGCACCCTCACTGGAAATGTAGCGAAATGGTATATTGAGTTACCACGTGCATCAGTAAATACCTTTGACGCTTTAGCGACGGAATTCCTAAAGTACTTCCAATTACCTATCCGCTATGAGACTGGGACAGAGCTCCTCACTTCATTTCGTCAGGATACCGCCACCCACATCTCCAATCATATTCATGAATGGAGACATAGGTGGAGGTTAGTCAAACCTCCAATCCCCGATTTTCTCTTAATGGACTAGTTTTGTAGGTCGTTACTACCACAATCACTAGAGATGTCGCTCTAGGTGTTGTGATCATAGAAGACCAATCCATACGTCATGCCCAACAATTAGATTTGATATATTCACAGTCTGGTACTCTTTACGACATAATCCCCAACGCTCCTAGTAACCCCAGGCTTCCGCCAGTCAGCACCCTAGAGTGCACGCTGACAAGATTGTCGGCACAACTTCTGGGATCGCTTTAAAACAATTCAGTGGTTCCATTGCCAAGATGGCAGTGGACCCCTCTACCAATATGACCGCTCTTTCTGCCACTGCAATAAACTCTATGCAGTCTACACAAAATCCCAGTGGTAAGAAAAAGAAGAATAAGAAAAATACAGCTCCTTTTGAAGAGCAGTCACCCAAGCAGCCCAACCCAAAACAAAAGACTGTTGTGCCTACCGCTGATGAAAAAGATACACCTACCAGATTTCCTTGCAAACTCTATGTTGAAGACCATGCAACCTAGTATTGTTCATGACTTCAGGAATGCATAAATTACCTTGCCAAAAGGGATACTGGTAAGACCCCCACTATCTTTAGGAATCCTTTTCCCACTCAGCAGCAACGAAATCTTATTGCCAACCAACAACAACCCACGCCAGGCGGCAATGATGGTTCACAACATCCTTCAGCTAGTGAAGGATCTTCTACCGTTTACACATTTGAAATGGTAGATCTCACCGCAAGAGCCAAATCTTATGGAGCTCCTGTCACTCATGCAGCGGAACCATCCTTCAGTCCAAACCCATCGCCACGCAACAATTTCCAGATCAAAAGGCCAGTTGTGGACCTTGTAATTTGACCCCCAAAAGGGGCACTTCGACGCACAATGCATAATACATCTACTTGTGCCGCCCAACACTACAACATCGTAGAGGATTTGGCGCAAGCGTCGTCAGCTATGTTGGTGCTTGAAGTATTACAAACATGCCCAACACAATGGAAAGCTTTGGTTTCATCTATTGGTGGTATCGACCCAAAGGATTTCACACTTGTTATTTTTGACATGGACAAATGTAAACCTCCCCTTTCTCACCATCTTGCATTCTAGGTGAATATAACTTCGAAAGGTAAAGTTATACACAGAATTTTCATCGACGAAGGTGCTTCAACCTACGTCATGTCGGCTTCATGTTGGCTCTCCCTGGGTTCCCCAACCCTATCCCCACCATCAAACTCCCTGAAAGCTTTCGACGGCCACACCTTTATCCCAAAAGGATACCTATCTAGTTTCCCCATCACTTTGTCTCAGAAAACTGTAACAATGGACATAGAAGTCGTAGACAGAAAACTCGACTATAATCTCTTGCTGGATCACAATTGGACATATGCCATGATGGCTGTCGTATCTATTATCTTTCACATAATCCAATTTCCATTGGATGGAAAGGTAGTTATAGTAGATCAGTTGTCTTTATGCACCCCTGATTATTCACCATTACCAAGTGGCTCCGTACCCCTAGTAGGAGGTGGAACTAACTCTTATGCCAGTTTAGGTACTAATCTATTGAAGGCTTCTGCCCTCATGGGTTGTTTCCCTCTTTAGCCACCGAATATTTCACAGATGGTCAATATGCTTTCATCTATTCCTCATGAACAGACTGATGCATGGATCCTACCGGCTCCTTCAGACATTGACACATACGGAGTACAAATGTTGTTGTCACCAACTAAATTGGCTTGCAACGCCATTCAAATTGCATCCAAATCTCCAGTCACTTTGGTTTTGGGCAACAGTACCAGTACCCCTCCCATAACTACTTCTTTCAATCCACTCAATCAAGTCCTACCTATGGACAAAGCTATTAGAGAGATCACGAGGTTAGAAGAGTGACCTTGGGAAGACTCACACCATCATGTTTCAATATCTGATTCAGACATGCTACCTCTTCAAATCCTGTCCCCTGACATACCAGAAATCATTTCCTCACCCTATGCGATCGTCCAAACTGTGGAGGCGAAAGGAAACAGGGGTAATATTTCAAAACCATTGCTCATCGATATTTCTGTCATGACAAGCATCGCGGAAAAAATACAGATTGTAGCCAATCACAATCCTGAGGAAATTATGAGCTTCACCTGCCCTTTAAGGACTTCTCAATGTTTTCGCTTGGTCTTCTGAGGAAATGCATTGAATAGATCCTTCTATTGTCAAGCATGAGATCAAAGCAGTTTGAGAATTCTTTTTATGGTATTTTTCTTGCTCGTTAATCCGAATAATCCTCGAGTCTCCTTCTTCAGGCTCGTTAAACTACCATGAAGAAGATCAAGCATTCCTTTTATGGTATTTTTCTTGCTTGTTAATCTGAAAATCCTCGAGTCTCCTTCTTTGTGCTCGTTAAACTAATACAAAGATGATTAGAGAACTTTTTGAGACATTTTATTGCTCTTTAAAAAATATAAACATCTCCGAGTTTTTATCATTGAGCTCGTTAAATCTATGCAATGATAGTTAGAGAACTTTTTGTGATATTTTATTTCTCCTTAAACAATAGAAACATCTTCGAATTTTCATCATTGCGCTCATTAAATTCATACAACGATGCTCTGAGCAACTCTTTTTTGATCCTTTTCCAGCTCATAAACTGAAAAAGACCAAGGAGCATTCTTTTTAGGCACTTTTTTCTCTCTCTTTACACTGAAAAAATGTCAATCTATGTCTTTCAAATCGTTAAACTCGATAAAGATGACCCGAGCATTCTTTTAGGTACTTGCCTCTCTCGTTAAACCAAAAAATCTCGAGTTTTTATTACCGCGCTCATTAAAAATATAAGGCAGCAGTGAGAGCACTTTCTTTTTTGGGAACATTTCTCACTCTTAAATCGAAAAAAATCCCCAATTTTTCCCCTCCTTTGAGCTCGTAAAAATATGAAGAAGGGATGAGCTATTATTTTCCCTCTTTCTCTCGCTCACTAAACTAAAAGTGATACCTTGAGTTTTCTTCATTTGACTCATTAAAAATTTTGATGAAGGTATTGATTTTGTCGTCGCATGACTCATTAAAAATTCACGATGAAAAATGAGCTTAGTCTGTTGCCTCGTACTCGTAACAAAATGAGGTCGACATCTATTGAAAATAGGTTTATCTTTATCCGGGTTCAATAGATTAACTTACGAAAAGGTAACTGATCCAGGTATACTATTAACCTTTTGTCACACTCGATTAACAACTATGACAAAGGGACCACCATGGAGTCTTGCTTTACGATCTTTTCAGACTCTCTGAATATGAAAAGACCACTGAGTTGTCTAGTCTGGACTCTTTAAATTACACAGACAAGATATAGAGTCATTATTTTTACGATACTTTTCAGACTCCTAAAACATGAATAAATCGACGAGTTTGCCTATCTGGACTCATTAAACTAATTAGATAGGGCAAAGAGTCGTTATTTTTGCGATCCTTTTCAAACTCTTTAAACATGAAAATACTGACAAGTTTACCCGTCTGGACTCATTAAATTAATCAGACGAGGAAAGTGGACAATATAACTGTATCCCGTATTTGAAAGTGTGTTTTGGCAGCAATCGTTCCCTTGAACATGGCACTCCCTTAGATAAACCTTCATTTTGATGGCCTCTCAACATGAACCCTACAAACCTATGAGTTTTAGCCTATGTGCCCTGATGTAATTGCATCTTTGTATCCTAACACTCTATAGTGTTCATGAGTCTAGTGTTGTCTGGTTAAAATCGTTGTCGTGCGTTCTATTGTTCAAGGGTTCCCATTTGTTTCATCTACCAAACGATCATACATATCCTTTCATCATGCCCTCTATTGTTTAGACCCAAATTCTCAAAAGATTCCTCAAAAAACAAAATCATTCTTGTTTGGTTTTGTGTCGACTGATGTAGGACATGTCATTGCCTACCTTTCGACAGGTTTCTTCCTATCGACTTCAACACTCTATCTAGGAAGATAACCTAGAAACACATTTAGTGCCTTGGTACTTGTAAACATTAGTTGCCGGTTACCTTGTGTTTGATCAGAAATTTTCATTATTGGCTGTTGGCTAAGCGATTCTACAAGTGTTCGATGACAAAGAAATCTTTCACACTCGCTAGTTTGTACTGTGCATCTTGGAGACCATCACCATTATTGATGGCCTTCCTCGCATCTGGTAATGGTCTCCATTATTGACTGGTAATCAGATGATTTTGTGCATGTTCGACATGAACATATATTTTTCACATGTATTGATCTATGTTGTTCGGTGAAGCGGAAATCAAGACCTTGGGTAGAGGCTTGCATCATTCAGCCTTGTTTCCTCTCCCAAGCTGCGGATATTTTTTCTTTGGAGACAGCTATCTCAGGATGATATATTATGACATTGGATTCACTCTGTGCTTATCGGTGGCCAGCATTATTATATCTCAGAAGAGAAAATTACTCTGACATAGCTACTAAGCATGGGAATGCTTGACTCAGGACATGATTTTAACAATTTATATATATGTATGTTGTTGTATTAGGTTTTCCCTTGCTGCCCAAAGCTTCTCTCTCTAAACATTTTGATAGAAAATTACAGTTTTAGTAAAGTATTTCGGCCATTGTCTCTACCTTTGATCTCACATTTCAAGGGGCATCTGTTATAGGACAAAATGACCTCCTCATCAACTCAGAGGTGAAAGACAACATGACTGAAGCAAATACCACAATTGTAGGCCTTGAATCCACAGTAACGCTAGTTTTTCACTGCCAACCTACTTTATAAAGCTTGTTACCAAGCATAGAGGAGCGTTACTCACCCTGCTAACTCAAGTTGTTAGACCAGGGGGAGTGCTAGTGAAAATAAGAGACGTTCAGTGGGTCAAGCCAATGAATCTGCTCACAAATATCTAGATATTTATCACTAATTTTTCTCAAGAAAAGAAGGGAAAGTCCCAAAAATCAAATTATTTGGGGAAATTTCAATCTCAGAATGAAGGAAAATGGGAAAAGGCTTGAAAATAGGGTAGGTTCATGGCTTTTTCCCTAATGAACTCTACGAGGAGCTTGGCAGCCCTAACTCAATTGCTACATAAGTAGTGAGAGGGCCATTCTGAAAGTGGTCAGAGCATTTGAAAGGATAGCCCATTAAGCTATTGTGAACTATCATATACTTGAAGAAGTGAGCTGAAAGAGAGACAGGAAGAAGGGGCAAGGGAAGTTTGATACAACGGATGGTTGTAATCACTCTTCCGTTATTAATACAAAACTGCAGTTGTGTTCCCTACTCCATAGCGTCGGTAACATTGTTCATTGGCTTGTTCATTTCAATACTTGTCGAGTTGAGTAGTTTAAGTTGGATACAAATATATGTTCATTGTGCATTCTTATATTAGTTTTCTAGATTGTATGTTGTGATTGTGTTTGCCTTTCCTTTGTGCAGGAATTTTCTTGGAGCTGGCTTTGGAGGAGTTCTTCTTGGCTGCATTGAGATCTCGAAACAAATCTAGAAGGAGATTTGAGGCAAACACTCTTTCCATACTTGGTTAACTAATATTTGATAGATTAACATGTGTATAACTTGGTGGCTTCTGCAAATAATCTTACAGTCTGTCAAAGGTCTTGGGAAGGCCTTTGAGGGTAGTTTTCATTCTCCATACACTGTGCATTTTACCCCATAGCACCTATGGCACTGAGGTCGCCTAGGCCAAAGCCTACACTGGTGAAGGAAGTCCCCAAACCAAATAAATATAAGAAAAAAAATCGTGTTGATGTGCAATTCATCGAGGAAGCATGCTGCTACGCAGGCCTAGAGAAAAGAAAATTTGAGCACGAAAGAGAAGGGAAAAGTGGTGGATTTGGAGGTTGAGGATGGCATAGAAGATATAGACATCGAGGGGGTAGACCCTATATCTAAGTTTCCTGAGTATATCCCTCCATGTAAGGGAAAAGTGAAGGTCACTGGCGACCCAGATGCTGGGCAATTCCTCCTTAGCACACCATTGTTACCGGAGAACATACCCTTTGAAGGTCCGCGCTTGGCGTGGATCCCACATTTAATACTGGAGGACTAGGATTTGGTAGACCATGAGGGATTCCCTCACCTTTCTACACACACCTACCTGAAGAGGTTCTTCTACAAAGAGTTTGGTGTCACCACATTGGAGCCTATGGAATGGATTCATGGAGTAAACAAGCTAGGGTTGTTGAACCTGTTTTGGGTGCCCCACTACCATCACTCAAATATTAACTTGATCATCATTAAACAGTTGCTATGCCTGGTGCATGACGAGTGCTTGTGGTTGAACGAGCTGATCCCCATCATCGATATGATGATCCATCGAATCATGTTGTTTCCACACTCAATATTGAATCTGACCAAGATGTTTAGCAGAAAAACGAGCGAGCGCGATCTCTCAGAGAAGATGAAGGACAAGTTCAATCTTGTTAAGAAACCACACGAGTACTCTATTACCTCGATCACTGACCCCATGGTAAAGGTTGCCACGAAGATTCTAGCTAGCAAGGTTATGATAAAATGCCGCATGGATGAGGTTCCGACCCGAGTGGTTTCCTTGGTTGCACATTGTGTGGAGGGTGTGCAGTTCAACTGGGTATGCTACCTATGTAGTGAGTTCCTCTCAAACTACAGAGAGGCACAAGAGAAGAATAAAACACTCCACTATTCGTGGCTATTTCTATCGATTGTGTTGGTCACCTATAATTTGTCGGAGGATAAAAGTAACAACAGAGAATTCAAAAGTGTGTCCATCTGCGTGCTTACTGTAATTATATGTTTTCTATTTAACAGTTATACGAATGCACAACTAACTCTGTACAGAACCTGGTAAACAAGTCTTTCATTGCGTTCTGGAGAAAAGACCACCAGTAAAGACAACAAGACCAAGGAGCAGACGAGTTTCTGCATTGCATCTCAAACGATAGCCAAGTAGCACTCCGAGCGATTGCACAGAGTTTTATTACATTGATAGCTAAATAGCATTGCAACCGATTGCACAGAGTCCGTGTAATAGAGAGATTATACATTGAATTTCAAACACATTGAACGCACATGGTAATAGTTCCGGCCACAACAACCCGAGAAGTCAAAACAACATACGTCTATCAGGTAACACCAAACAGAACCTATCTGATTATATTTATTTTTTCCAGAGGAACGTTCTGCCAAATGTCGAAAAGTCCAGCACATTAAATTATTACAACATAACTGAAAAAGTCGAAAATTGTTCACGCTCAAACCCTAAGCCACAAACCCTGGGTAAGGGTTTCAGTGATAACATTTTTCATACAGTGCGGACACACAAACTCTAAAGAAAGAACCCAAGATAAGGGCTTAGAAAGGATCCACAGCCTCAAACATAAATTTTGGTCTAAACACAGTGAAAACCTAAGTCTTGATAACTAGAGCCTTGCCCAAAGCAAGTGTATGACAAACCCTTTCCATTTGAAGAGCCGAGATTAAAAGACCAAGGCGACATACTACCAGAAGGCAGTGGGAGTAGAACCTACCAGGCAGAATCGAGGCATGCGATACCAAAACCTCCAATGGCAAACCCCAACACCTGTATGGCAAGAACACATAGTTGTTAGTGGTATACTGAAACAATAGAGCAGATAAAGAGCTGGAACGATGAATTAAAGTCGTTATGAGTGTCGGTAGATACCTAAGGGTTCGCAAAGAGGCCGAGACCAATGTTCCAGTGACAGCGCCGACCAACTAAGAAGAATAAGGAGCAACCCAAGTCAGGAACCGCAGAAGGAATTCCATGAGTTGAAAACAGGGAAGGATATATTACCTGTATGTGCAAGAGTCGAAAGAGCGCCATCGTTTGAGCCTGAGAGTGAATAGAAGTTATGTTACAAAACCAAACAAGGAGCATCAGCGCGTGAACCAACATACAGTGGCCCGAGAACCCACAGAAGAAATAAATCAACCACAACAGCGACCTTACACGGCAGAAAGAAATCAAATACAGCAGAAAGCTTACTGTGGCCGGTGCAAGACAAGTTACAACCAGCTACGAACTAAGGAACCAGGACAAATATAGTCACATCAATAAGTAACTGGAGCACAATCAAGACCTGCAACATTGCTACGCACTCACCTTTGCGGGACATTGCAGAGCAAAACCCTCGATGGTAAGATAGAAAAAGACTGAGAAAACCATCAAACAAGGGAATAAACCAAGAACTGAGCAGGAGACACGAACCTCAAAGCAAGTACCCTTACATTAAACATATCATTGAATGCTCATCAACTGAAATCCCAGAAATATCTATATTGCATTATATCCACATGTCATCATTCTGTGTGATTAAATCAACCAAACAAACATTGAAAATCATTTCCAGTACAACAATTGTATAAAGAGTTTGGCTGGTCACATCACATTCAAGCATCAACACACTAAGTATATTAAGATCCATGTACTTTTGATCTGAAATCTTATACACTATAATTTTATTGTTTTTACTTTCTATCATAAATTCCCTAATAAAGGCTTATCTTCTTCATCTTTAATTTATATTAAGAGTGAACGAAGTTGTAATTTACTTTCTCTTTAATAATTTTGTAAATCATTATCTTTTCGAATTATGTATAAAAGGTATATTGGAATATATATTATAAAATTGATTATAAGTATTTTAATCGTAATTGTTTCTTAATATTTATAAATATATTATATTTATGATTATATTATTGAAGTCCTAACATTTTATCTTCCTTCCTTTATATATTTTTTTCATAATTTCTATTGGAAGGCTTCCAAATCATTCTTATAAACCTGTCCTAGAGAAATTAGCTAATGCATTTTGTAATACATATTTTATTCAGTAAAGTGGATTTTTTACTTTTGAGACTTCTCTCACACGATCTTGATAGTATGAGTGATTTATTTAAGGGATTAAATATTCAACCAATATACTTATTTTCTAACACTTTGTTGAAGCCCCGAAAATCGGGTCGACAACAAGGGGGATACCCACCTAGTCCGGACCTTGGTTGGCAGCTCCTTATCCGTTTGGTATAGCGAGTCTGACTGGGGATAACGGGACCAGTTTCCCGTTCTGGGGGTGTGTGTGTGTGTAGAGTTGAATAATGCTGATCTAAGAGTACTTTAAAGCTAATCTAATTCAGATTCTTAAACTAACTCTATGCTATTGTAATCTAATGAGAAACAACACATCTAATCTACGCTAACCC
>APFE030414364.1:82461-98414 GCA_000404065.3 Pinus taeda
AAAAACGATCTATCTCTACTTGTTCTAAAATCTACCAAGAGTACAAAAGTGCAACATCAGTAGCAGATATCAAAATGCAAGTAAAAATAAATCTCGATCCGTCCATTCATCAAAACCTCCTCTGAGGGTGCAGAAGTGCATGTTCTGAGGATAAGTTTTTGACAAATCTCTGGACCCTTCTCTAAATGCATGAGAAGGGTTAAAATACTACTTCCTAATTCTAATAATAGTGTTTTTACAAAAATTTTAGGATACGGTTTTCAAATGACCGTCCTTTTTATAATCTAAATAAAAAGAAACAACAAACTTCTAAAAATAAGCTACTTCTGAATTTGGTCCTTAAAACTGCAAGTGTTCATCATGGACTTGAGAAGAGTCGGTTGGCCGACTTCTGTGCTGAGCTGGGCTGCGAAAACAGAATCTATGAGATCTGGCACTACTTTCTCGGCTGAGTTTATGATGCATTTCACAGTCATCCACTGACTGTGTGGCTTGACTAAGTATGCCCAGTAACACTCCCAATTCAACCTGTTCAATGTCTGGATCGCTTTTCCCTTTTCCTGCGCCTTCTGCTTCCATTCTACCTCCAGTCGTGATTTATTTGGTAGGTACCCCGGGGTGGTTTCTGTGATTAAATTGGCCCTGTGTAAATTCTCATTTACACAGCCGATAAGAATGTTTGCCTGCGTGACCGCTGTCTCCGCTACCTGTTCTTCCTGCCTGATTTGATCGTCCCATTTGTTAAAGAGCAATTCCTTATCACTCTCATTTATTCTAGGTGCATTTGCTCTTTTCCCTTCTTCTCCATCCTGCCAAGCTAAGTATTTATTCACTCGTCTGTCAATCTGGTCATAGTCACTTCGCAAGTCTGCTACTTGATTGGTGAGTTTATCGCTCAGCTCGCAATAGTGACCCCACTGTGATATATTATGTCCCAACTCTTCCTGTTGCTGCAGAAGTTGCTCATTTAAGCCAGCAGATTCTGAAACAAATTCGGCAAGCTTAGGCTCGTCTTTATGTATTTCTTGCAGAGTCTAAAACTGATTTCCTTTTTCATCTAAACTTCTTTGATAGCTTATCTGCATCTGCTGAAAGTCTTCCTGTAGCTTCTCGAGCTGTTTGGATGCTTCAACACTAGCATTGGCTTGTTGTAGTTGTCGTTGTAGTAGCTGTATTTGATTTTCTTGTTCTTTCAACAATTGTTGAACTTCCGATGCCTTGTCGATAGTTGCAGAAGCATATGCTCCTGCGATCTGAGACAACTTTGTGAGATTTTCTATCGGGTTGTTGTTGGGGTCTTCCATAAGACGTCCAAATGTTCAGTGTCTTGTGACAATGTATTCTCTAGCTTTCTTTTCTTCCTTTGTCTCCTCACGACTGCTTTATGTTGGGTACTATAGAATACATCCAGTGGGGGAATTTCTTCTACATTAAGTAGAAGCTCAGAAGGTGGAGCGATATTACTGTGCTCCGTTTCTGTGACACTGCTAACTATGGTCGAAACCATTTCTTGTGTTACCTGTGTATTGTTCACAAGTGTTCTTGGGGCTTGACCTTCAAGGCTGATCAGCTCGTTGAAGGTCTCCCATTATTTGTCTAGCTCTGTTGTGACGAGTGGAGCTTTAATGACGGGAGGAGGGACATCTCTTGGCGGGGAGGCGATAACTTGCTGTTGCGACATTGCACTTGACTGAGCTGTATCTTTAGCTGTTTCTTCGCTTTTTTCTTGGTCGCTTCCAGACTTTTTAGAACGTTCAGGTATTCCTCGAGCAGTGTCAGATTTGGATTTGGAAGTGCTAGAATTTTTGCTGAGGCTGACGCTGGGAGTCGGTTATCTGGCAGGCAGTCGCAGCTTCTCTAGATGAACACTGGACAACCTTCTTTCCCTGTACAACATGAATCTTTGGAGGTCATCTGGAGACAACCTCGACCGAGCTTCCCGCAAAACTTCCTGGAGTGAGCTTTTACCTTAAAACAAATCATCAAACAAATCTTTCTTTCCAACGAATACTTTTATTTTGACGCTTGTAGTGAAATCATGTGCAACATTATTTAGGTCAAAAGGCCGAGCTGGGAATTTAAATAATTGTAGAAACGTCACCTTCTCCACTTCGGCAAAAGCATGTCCTACATCGAACAATGAGAAGGCCCCATAAGCTACAGGAAACTGAGGCCATATGGCCTTCTTCTTGTCTTTTAGTTCTTTGGTCAGGCCGCCTTCTGAGCAGGTCTGATAGGCAATTTCCCGAGCCAAAAGTTTATCGGACATATAGAGGTAGGACATGTGGAGGCACAGTGCTCCCAAACACTCTTATATAAGTGAACCATTCTTCCCCGAACCATCTTGCGATGGGGATGATGTCTTTTTGCGCTTCGGGTGAGCACCTCGGGGGTTCTTCATCATACATCATCCTATATAGGGATAAGATAAGCCCGTGACAAATCTGATAGAAGTGTGGGGCAAACTGGGAATCCCATAACACTTTATGATAAACATGAATAGGTGACGGGTCCTGGGTAGTCCATTTCCAACCCATAGTGGGGAATTTAGACACATAGCAAATAGAATCCATAATATAAGCAGACAGATAAAAAGAAGGATAGACCCTTTGAGACAAGGATCTTTTAGACCGATAATTCATAACAGCTGTGTATAGATTATCAGAGAATATCTTGGCCCAATCCATGATATCGGCGTTGGTGGCAGCGTCTATGAGTGGTAGCCATTCAGACGAAAATTTACTGATGTCCGGCATCCCAAATAGTCTACAAAGCATGGCCGCAGCAAAACAATATGGAGAGATGAGGGAACCAATGCTATACATACCATTTTTGTCCTTTTTGAGCAGCTCCTCTTTTCTGGTCCAATCTCTAGTGGTCTCTGCCAGGTTTGGGTTCTCTGCTGAAAATTTCTTGACAAATTGTGCATTGTAGGTAGTGTGAGGTTCAGGAAGATGATACATAAGCTTTAAGTCTTGCGCGGCGAATGATCCTATGAACCTTGAATTGTCTGCCGTGTAACTCTGCATTGTCAAGTATCCACTTGATGATATCTGTATACGGTAAAATTTTGGGTCTAGCTGCTATTCGGTGAAGAAATGAACATGCCAACTCCTCTAAGGATGCCTCAGAAGAATTTTTTGAGCCCGCGACAGTATCAACTTTCATTACTCTAGGATTTTCTTCCTCCAGTAGCCTATACATGCCTTCCCATGTCGAAATTCCTGTGTCCCTGTTGCAGGCAGTGTCTGTAAACAGAGGCGCCATCTCCTTCGTCTTTTCCTTCACCTCGGAGCCTTAAGCCTTATGTTTCTTTCCCATCTGCTCCTGCGTTCGGATTTGAATCTTCTTAACTCTTCGTTCCTGCAGATTACGAGCGAAGTGGAAATGACTGATTGAGAAAGGTGATGGGAGATTTTTAAATGCAACAGATATATCAAATATGCCACTTTATGTGAAGTAATTCTTTACAAAAGCACGCGTCTTCATTTCATTTAATAACTGACAACTAATCCATTTACTATCATTAAAAGCGCATGATCTTGTGTCAGATTATGGTAAGCGGCTTTTCTTTGAATTGCGCGCCCGAAGGATTCGTGATTAAGTGATTATTGATTTGCTTACGTAGTATCGAAGATCGTGTCGTCGCAAATCGTGCCATCGCAAATCGCAAGATCGCAGATTGCACCATCGTAGCGATCGCACCATCGCAGGTCGCAAAAGTTTAATGTTTTCCAAATATTGCCAGTCTATTTCCGTGATATGCGATCTTGCGATTGGTGTTATTGCAGATCGGTAGACCTTGAGGTTTTTCCTTATTAGCATTACTTTATTGCAATGCGATGTTATGCTTAACACGGGGGCCTTGCGCATACCAATATTATAGTGGAATGAAGGCATTTCCTATCTTTTTGCAACGCAATTTTTAAAGACCTTTACCTTATCGTAAACTTAGGTTAAAAAAATATTCGAAAGACATTTCTAAGCTTACGATGGTAACCTTATTTTGAAGAAATAAAAACTTGATTTTTCTCAAAAATTAAACTAAGGGTCCCCATTCATTTAGTATTTTGGACAACACTTAAATGAAAAAGGGGGGTTGTTGCTGGCCACAACACACTTGTATTTAAGTTTGAAAATGGAAAGATGTTTAAGGGACTTTAAGTTTTAGTTTTATGAGGTTAGCATAAATCTTAATAAGTATCGTAATTAAAAAAATGTTAAAAAGTAAGATACATGAAAATTTTATAATAAAATAAGTTTTAATTGTGAACAAAATTTTTATGTTAGAGGATAAGTTGTTTGATATGATTAAACACAATTATGATGAATGTGAAGTTGATAATAAATTATAAATGTTTAAAAGTGATGTTGATATATATATTATTTGTGATTATGAAAGAGAAGATAACTATCTTGGAAATCAAGAATGTTTCCAAGAGTTGTTTGATATGAGTAAACTCCATGATGGTGGATTTCTGGAGAATATGAAGTTGATGACCTTTAAAGAGGGAGTTTGATACATTATTTTATGGCGAAGATATTCGGTTATAAAATTGAATACTTGAAGATAAAATGATGGGCATGAATTAAAGAATACACAGTGAAGATGAGGATATTTGTATTGGATATGGTTAAACACTTGAGATAATTTAATAATTCAATGTTAAATAAAGAAATTAAGAATAGTGATAGAAAATTTTCACAAAGATCAATAATGAAAAAAATGGAAAATAGTGGAATGTGTTTAACAGGTATTTTTTTAATATAATAGTTTTTTTAATTAAATCATATTAATTTTGAATGATAGATAGAAAAATTTAAAAAATATTCTAAAATACAACTAATAAATTTGAAAAATAATAGTATTTTAAAAGAAATTCATTATGAAAGATAATATTATATTA
Organism: Pinus taeda; assembly: GCA_000404065.3. NCBI lineage: Eukaryota > Viridiplantae > Streptophyta > Pinopsida > Pinales > Pinaceae > Pinus > Pinus taeda. The sequence continues at coordinate 87,369 of APFE030414364.1, forward strand.
AAAACAAATTATATTCATAAACAATAGGGAAAATATTACACTATAAAACAAACAAAAAACATAAAATTTGGACACGTAGCTTAAAAAAAAAAATTGTGGCATTCTCATTTATAAATTTCAATAAAAATGTTTGAAATAATTATTTATAATATTTTTTAAAATCTAAAATAGAAATTCATAGATGAATGAAACTGTCTAAACGGTTAGGTTGAACACAATGTGGGTTGTATGTAGGGGTGGAATATGTTTAGTAGAAATTCATTTTACTAATTTAATATTAATAAAATTCACAGTATTTAACTTATTTTAAAATAATATAAACACAAGATTAATAAAAATTTGAATAAATCATATGACAAAAAATATCTCAGTATTACATCTTTATAACCTAATCTACACATCAAAAACACTGATCTTTTACGCCCAGGCATCCTTGCAACAGTGCAATAGAACCCTACCGAGTGAATGTTAATTTTTTCATTACATTGAAAGAATTTTTGAGATGTTCAGATAATTTGCTAGAGCCTTCTAGACAAGGTGAATGTCTGTTAGGTGATTTTTTGTCCGAGAGCTTTATCCACCATTAATTGTAATAGTGCTAAATGTTGTAGGGCTTCAGACTTTTACTGATCGAATGCTTGAAATGAAATCAATAAAAAAAGAGTGATAGCTACACTTTCGACATTCTGAATTTCGTTTTATACCGTTCGACTAATGAATAGTTTACATCACTATTGATCGAAGGAAGCCCATGGATTTCGAAATTTTAATTGAAGAGATGTCAAATTTTCATGGTGATTTAAGTACTATGCTCTTTATGTATTTCAAATGAGAAAGCATAGCTGCCATCCAGTGTACCAAATTTTGGTCTATCAGACGTAAAGAAACCAATTGTTTAGTTTGATTTAAGATTTTATTCTTATGCTCAAAAAGCTTAGAGAAAAGACTCCCGAGCTCATTATAATTTTGACATCATAAAAGGTTAGGAACGTAGTGTTGCAACAAATATTATGAAACTGATATCTAATGTGGTTGTACGTGAAGCACTCTAAGAGGAAGTGATTTTCATCCTCGATGTTCATATTCTCACAAAGATGGCAGATCCTTTCCATCCATGGTGTTTTAGGAACTGCCCAACAACAAGTTTCGCTATGGAGCTCATGAGAGTTCGTTCTAATGTTGGCTATATTAATTTTCTTCTTTGAGCTAGTTAAAACAGAGATATACTTTTGATCTTCTAGGGTGGAGTTGATGACCTCCTTATAATATCTTAATTTTTCTTTTAGTTGCTAAATCTTTCTCACACCACATTTTTTCTTTGAACTTAAAAGTAACAATATTTTTAATGTTATTAATGTTTTGCAGTGCAACATTCTCGTCGATAGCTCTCGATAGGGGAAAGACCCACTTTTATAGTTAAAAATTTATTAAAATATATTTTAAATTAATACTAATTATTAAATTGAAAATATCGTGAAAAATTATTGCAATTAGCTTAATATACTTTAAACAATAAACAAGAACAAATTTTATAAATAAAAAAAAACAACTAACAAAATATAATAGTTGATGATAATCACAAAAAATTAAAAAAAATGATTAAAAAAATTGTATATATTAACATAGATAATATCATATATGTGAGTGTATATTTTTAATCAATAATATATAATTGTTTATAATTAATTATTAAAATATATTTTGAATATAATAAATAGTCATTTTAATGAAATATCTAAATATATAATCGAAGAAAATAGAATAATAAAAAATAAACAAAAATAAAATGAAAAAAAAAAAATTAATAACCTATAAAATGAAAGTTACTAATACCGATAAAAAACTCAACAATTACCTACATAAATAAATTTAATAATATAAAAATTAACAAAAATTAAATTATATGTAACCATCATAATTTTGTAATTAAAAATAAAACTGAATAGATTATCCCATCACTAACTGCCAAAAAAAATATAAATTTAACCACTCAAATTGATTGTGCCCAGTGTGGACGAAAACATACCTTGCGAAGAGAATTGGCGATCTACAATGCTTATGTTCGAACTCATATATTGTAATAAGAATGTTTAAGTGTGTGTCGTTGGTATGATTCGTTGAGTGACTCATAGTTGGAGTGGATTAAGGGAGATCATAATAATAATTTTTGCACAATATTAAAATATGGAATGACATTAATTTTGGTCAAATTGTATCATTGTGATGATGGTCAGCAGACCCAAAAGAAAGGTCAACTTAAAGTAATGGAGTCCATTCATATTAATGGATGGTTAAAGTTGGTGGTATAGATTCAGTTTGGTTGAGAAAAAGAAAATGGGAAAAAATATTTTTTAATAATATTTAAATATATAGTTTAAAGAAGTTTGATTTTGTAATTTAAGTTTATTAGTGAATGATTTTGGTTTTATTAATTTAATTATAATTTTTTAAATTTATAAAAAAAATAAAAAATTAAAATAGTGATTTTAATATTGAAGTTTTTATGCTTTAAAATATTTTTTTTTTTAGATATTCAAAATTTATAAGATAAATGTTTAATAGATAAATAAATTGAAGTTAAAAAAAAATGGTAAATCTAATTAATCATTCAAGTTGTCGATTTGAAACTCGAAAAAATTGAAGATTTTTTTAGAATTGAAAATATAATAAAACAATGGATTGACTAAAGAACAATTTGATTAGCACAAAGATTTTTTATCATATAAGAAAATGTTTAGATTAAACACTGAAGGACAAAGTTTTGAAACATTTTGACAAAAACAGATCTTATCCAAGGTTATAATTGAGTATTTCAAATAGTTAGTATACGTATAGACATTGACTAATTGATCAAGTACTTAAGTGAGGGATGTTCATTATTGAAGTTAAGTATGGATGAAGGGTTATTGGGCATGATTGACTCAACATGTAAACATACTATGATTATTAATGATAAGAATCTCACTACAATCACAAGACAAGGAAGCATTTAAGAAAGTGAAATCAAATGACACATACATAAGGAGCATGTGATGACGCAAAAAATAATGAAATGATTAAGCCATTAGTATATGAGTTGCAAAGAAATCCCTTTAGTTGTGACCATGGACGCTACAAGTTAGAAGAATGACACCTAATAAAAGCATAAAGTAAGGTGCTAACATTAATAGAGGAACCAATCTCTATGCGAGCACTAGGAAAGTGTGAGTTGAACTGAACACATGAGAGTTGTTCACTATCTTAGAGGACCAAAGAGTGAATGGTATAACAATAGGATCAAAAGGACCAATGTTGGGTGGGAGACTCATTAATTGCATAAACACCTAGTGGATTCAAGACAAAAGTTAAAGAGTAACATGTCATAATAGAATGTTGTACACATGTATCTCCATATACAAATGATGGTTGTTGCAACTAAATTACCTATGTAGATTGATATGCATGATGATGAACAAGGAGGGCTCTTTAGTAGGAGTAGGGACTTGATATGCTATTGTAGAATTGTTCTAGAATAGAGTAAGAGTTTGATGTTCAGAGAGATGTTGGGAGGCCTCTTAGGCCTATGTAAATATCGTCACATAGTGTAATAAAACAATATACTAGTATAAAGTATATGAAGAGAGAAAAATGATATTTAATAGGTGTATGCACATAATAGATTGCTAGTTGATAGTAACTAGAACTACTCTAACCATCCCTATGATTGTATAGATACCCATGGAATAAAAGAATAATTGTTTAATTAAAATTCTCAAATACATGTTTCGATTATATATGATGCAATCTAATCTTTTTTTGAATCTACTCAAAACACTAGCCTTATCATTAGTTTTTTTTCCAAAATTACACAATAAAATTTTGGTGAAATAATTTTTTTACAAGACTATATAATTTAAATATACAAATTCAACACATCTCTACTAGATTTTAAGTAAAAATATACTTGAAAATTTTAAAATATTAAATAATTATACTACATTAATATCATTTTTTAATAAATAATACATTTGGAATAAAAAAATTACAATCAATACCTAAGTTTTAATTGAAATAGTGGTATAAAATAACTAAGTTAATTGGAAAAGGAGTGTAAAAAAACTGATTCTCTGGAAAAAGAATAAAGTAACATTAAAATAAAGAATAAGTAACTAATAATAAATTTGAAAGCATTTAAGATATTTGTGGTTTTATGATTTGAAATAATTTATAAATGTTATTGTACTTAATGATAAAAAAATTAAAAAATAAATTTGGAAAGAATTAAAGATATTTGTGTTTGCCATGTTAAATTAAAAAGTAATCACAGAATTAATTATTGCTGGCTGAAATAATAATAAATAAAAGTATTTAAGTTAAGGGAATTTGAAAATAATTATAAATATTTATATCACGTAATTATTAAAAATAATAATAATATTATAATTTAATGTATTTTTAATAATATTAAATAAATTATTATTTTAATAACATTAAATATTCATTAATAAAAATAATATTCTTTTGATGACTAAAATTTATTATACAATATTTAGCTATATTTGCTGATAAATTAGTATGATATTTAATTTCCACTACCATTATTAACACATGTATATTTATTACAAGAATATGTATTATTATTTTAGACCATTATATGGTCAATGTTTTATTTAAATAAAATGCACTACAGTTTTTTTGTTATATTATATACTTTACATTATGAATTTAAACAATTTTTTTTAATTTTCTATTCATAACTTTGAATAAGACCGTGTTGTTTTTCTTTACATTATATAGTGAGCATATTCTAGTGAGAAAAAACATATACTACTCTTTGTGATTCATCATGAATTAATTGGTTATTTATTAAATCAGGATTTTTAATTTAGATATTTGTACATTCAATAAAAACGTGTTTCTGCTATGGTCGACTTTACATAACAAAATGGTTTGAAATAAATTTAAATGTGATAGCTTTCGCAGTTTATTATAATGTTTATGCATTTTTCCTGGAGTTGAACTGTTATGCATTTTTTCAAAAACCTAAAAAAAATTTAACTTTTTAAAATCAACATAAAAAATAAATCGTTTATAATAGTAGAAACGGCGTAGTCTAACAATTATGTTTTTTTTTTTTTTTTTTTAATGGAAATTTTGATTTGAAAAAATTTAGTAGGGATTTTTGTAAATCTAAGTAAAAGTTATCAAAATTCATAATTTTAGGTGCCTTAGAAGTTTTTGATGGCCCTAAATCTATTTCCACCATCAAAAACATGATTCAAACACTGCCTCTACAAGGTTTTTTGAAATTTTTTTGCCAGGATCCGAGCCACTTGGTTGTCCGGCATTCTCCCCTCATAGCGACTGCATTATAAAAAAGACTAAGCCATATATATTTTAATGGCTGGAGTTTCATTATAGTTACTTTTTTGTTTAAATGAATTATAATTATTATATAATATTATTTTAAATAAATATATATTAATGATAATAACTTAATTTAAAATTAGAATTAAATTAAATATTAAAATCTCTCGATGGGGATGAGGGAGGGTGTTAGAGGCGATAGGCTGGGAAGTGGCATGGTCTGTACAAAGACCATAACTACTGTTGTATCCCACATGCTCAAGGCAGGGGATGCGGTGTCCGGTGAAATGAATGCATGGACAGTGCATTGGCAAGGTGGCAGAGGGAGGAATAAGGAAGGGTGGAGAAGGAGGTTAAGGCATTCGACGTACCAACCAAGTGAGAGTAGTTGTGCAGATAGGAGGGGATTCAGAGATGGAGAAGGGTGAAGGCACCTTAGTTGCGGACAAGAAACGATTTCCTGGGCATCATTGCTCTAATTATAGCTCGAGCAACAAGAGGGTGTGGTCAAGGTAGGAAAGGCCTGACCCAACAGACAAGCAAGGGGTCGAGCACGACGGAAGCTCGAAGGGGGCCAGAAACCTATCGAGCACCTCATAGCAGAGGCAACAACGACACACCGAGAGGAGATGGATGAAGGAATTCGAAAGCTAATTGAAAACTGGGAAGCGGAGATAAAACTGGAAAGTGAACCAAACGAAGAGATTGATGACTAGAGGACGATGGTCCTTGATCTAGGGAATAATCGAGGTCGAATTACGCAATTCAAACACACCCTTGTATTTCTTAATGAAAAGTCTACTTGGCAAAGTGATGGAACAAATCTCTATGGGGATGACGGTCACAGTGTAGGGCCTGCCTAGTTATAAAAAAGACATGGAAAAAAATCTCTTTCAGTTGCATAAACAGGAGATCAGGATGGATCGAATTGACCACCACATCCCTTGCATCCTGGGGCTATATGGAATGCCAGGGGCAACTGCTGAAGATCTTGCTCTTGTAGCCTCTATCTCTGATGAATAGAAAGAACAAAAATATTAGAATACTTATGCTTAGTTTTTGTTTATGCGGTTAGATTTTAAGATTCCTATTGCATATGCTAGTTATTATAGTTATGTAGTATTTGGACATGAGATTAAGACTTATCTAACTTTGCTAGAAAAACTGAAGCAATTTTGTTTTTGGATGGTGTATAACACTGACCGGTGGCCAACAGACTTGGTTTCCCCTTGGGGCAAGTTGAGGCCACCCAGTGAATCTATGTGGTGTAAATTTGCCTAATATATAATAGAAAATGGATGGACCTGCTAAGCTTAACAAAAAAAATAAAATTAAATATTAAAATAATAAATTTTTGGATGGGCTGGTGAATATAAAAAGTGGGTCGAGTCACCACTTTTTCACCTGGCGAATATGCTTGGGGATGTGGCACCGGGCCACCGACAAGTGTCAGCGAACATAAGAGAGTTCTAATACCCCGGGTATAAATTGATGCAAGGAGGAAGAGGGCATGCACAAAGAGGCTTTGAGCATGTGAAGTATAAGGTGATCATAATGTGTAGTATGGAGTGTTTAATTAGTCTAAAAGGATTGGCAATCCAGAATGTTAGGGAAATTGTAGGTTTAAGTCTTCAAGATCTAGTGAAATAGGACTGGCGTGAGAATGTGAAGGGTAGGGAGGAATATAACTAGGTGAAAAATTGCAAAGGTTTGAGGCCCAACGTACAGTGAGGAGAAAAGAAGTCGAAGATTTGTCTTGTGGACATGCATTAGCTGATAATTTCTAGCCCTCTCGACAATGGTGAGCATCTGATTATAGGTTTGGAGTGCTAGTTACCAATTCTACACGTAGAGAGGATGGAATTCATTATAATTTTTTTACGGTAGATTCAAACAACTAAAGAGGAAAGTTGTGGCTACTTGTCCAGGTAACAATTATCAATCCGCTCGACACAACTCTTCTAGGTATGTTGTTATATCTATCTAAATTGAAAGAAGTTTTGGGAAGTTCATTATTTGTTGTTTGGATTTTAATACTATTTTTTTTTTCTATGTATGCTTCTTCACCTATATTATTTCTCCACTATTGAGTTGAATGTGGAGCATGTGGCAGAGTCTAAAGGGGATATGGTCTGGATTTTACACAATGGGAAGTAGTTGTTTGGGAATGGTTTGGGTTTTTCTATCTTTGTAGTTTCTTGGGTATTTGCTATTCTTGAACTATGGTGTGGTGTATCTAGTGTGTACAATTAGACCGAGAATGGCTAGAACTAGTCTTGGGCGATACCCTTGTTGGTTGGAAGTAGGAAAGAGTTGTTGTGGGAGTACCTTGGGAGTAATTGTTTTCTTGAAAATATTTCTATGGCACAGCCTAAGAAGAGAGGGTGTCTTGGTCCTGTTGTACCTAAGTGAGTTGGGTGGTGGATTTATTGCCCTTTCGTGAGTCGAGGCCTTAATTCATGAGGGAAAAGTTGGTGGTGAAGCAAACCAAAGTGTAATTGGAATTGAGAATATGGAAAAATCAAAAGTTAGAAACAAATGACTTTTGATGGCTACCCTACAAGACAGTGTGCCCCACAGGGCAAATAATCTTTGTTTTTAAAGAGTAACGTTGATCTTTTAATCCAAGTCTCAGGGGTTGTTTTCATACTGTTGAGGCAGAGAGGTCGAGTGAGGAGATGGGCTGCATACTATGAAGAATGAGCTTGCAAAATAAATTCTCGGTTACATAATAGATTAGTAGGATTTGCAGCAAGACATGGGAAGGAAATTCTTGTGCATATGCAAGAAGAATTGACACAATTGGGAAGAGGAATCCTCCTCTCAAATAACCTCTCTCGTTGATTTTGAAGTGATGGTGGAATGGACAGGAACGATCCTAGACATGGGACATACATGAGTCATAGCCAATCAATGTTTACAAATAGTGGACTTATAATGGCAGTTGAAGTTCTTCCTAGGAAACACGCTATTGAACATCTATGACTCTAGGATAGACCTACTACAAAGCTTAGATCATATGCATGGCCTCTAGAACACTATGATTGCAGGATGTGGATGATGGATCACATGCTAGCAAGGATTGAGCAACATCTTTGTATCCTTCTAGCAATGGCTAGACCATTGGAAGACCCTGCAACTCCTATCCTAGTACAAGGCATAGATTCTGAACAAGTTCCTTCACTATGTGATGGATCATGTTTATAGTTTTTTTTGTTGTTGTTGATTTGATATGGTTAGATAGATCAATATCATGGAACAGGTTTGTTGGATAAAGATATATTAGTTTTTGGTTGTCTCTTATGTCTTTACGGAGGGTACATTTTTTGCTATAATTCAGTCTCCCAAATGGGAAATTGATTAATTTATGGCATTCTTGATATAACTTCCAATTTTTGAAGTGATAGAATTTATTTAATATATATAGATTAATGATAATGATGTGTATATATTATTAATGTTTTAATTTGAATATGTTATTTTTGAAATGTAAATATAAATTTTGAGTGATATAATTTTATTAGATACATTATATAATTCAAGTTTAGGATTCTAAGAAATTTCTTAATAGTTCACCTAATATTCTAAATTAGTTTATTGATTTAAATGTATGGTAAAGTCAAATTGAATAAAATAAATTTAATTAAGTTACCAATAGTTAACTCATTCTCCAATTTTTACACACACACACATATATATAAAAGTAATGTAATAAGATATTAAATAGAAAAATTTTGTAAAAATTTTATAATTATTATATAATATTTATTTTTAAGGTCACGACCAACTCTAACACCAATTGGTGTATGAGACCTCTTGTTTGTGGGAAAGGGGCCCCCACCGCATAGGGATGTCACTACTAAGCCTACGAAAGCATCAATACTCTACCCTCTCATTTTGAACCCGTGACCTCTTAAGAAGAAACACACACTCTTAACCATTAGGCCTACTCATTCTATACGGCAAAAATTTTGTTATTAAATATGCATATAAAATTACAATTTTATAATTTAAGTAAAATTTTATAAGATTAAATAATTTTGTTTAATTATAGAAATTTTATAATGAAGATGGATAGTTAAATATTCAGTTAATTGAAATTATATAGAAATTAATAGTCATATAAATTAAATGACTAATTAATATTGATAGCTTTAGTATTACTATAGCCTCAATATTACTAAAGTTAATTGTATTATTTTGATTGTGTCGACTCTCCAGTGCACTAGGCTAGAGATGGTGTAATTCTTAACATTTTGACTCAATCCAAATAAAACAAAATCAAATAAAATAAAAAACATAAATTTCTCTAGTCGATGGTTGTTTCCTATGTTATTCTTAACCCATGATTTTTCCCATAGTATTGTTTTCTAATTGGCCTATTTAAAAAGCTAATAATTAAACCATCCTAGATCCATCTTATGTTCAATTTTACCAATCTCCTAGAGGGATCAAATCTATTTTCACTCTAAAAGAGCTTTGCACCTCGAGAGAAATTTGATCCCTCTTGGCTCTTGGTAGAACCCAAGTTAAGATTGATTTAGATTAATTAATTATAAAAATCCAGGTTAGTGTTTAATATGATTCTTTTATTTGTGAAGACAATGAATAATATATCTTTTTAATTAAAAATCACCTATCCACATAACTTTTTTTTATTCAGAAATAAAGTCTTTATTCGAAAATAGGCATCCATCTACCTTATAATATGTAAATTATATATTTTTTATTATACAAATGATATGCAAATGATATCTTTGAGGTATTTTTCATTTTTTTTTCTATTTTTTGTGACGAAAGGAATTAGCAATTAGGCTGGTCTTGTATTCACACGACAAGGGGTTGATTCCAAATGCTAACACTATAATTCCTTGGTGCTTAGATATATCATTTTTGTAAATGTAACAAGTCGGGAAATTTGAACCTCAACCTCCTCCACACATAACGCTTCTCATTTTCAAAATCGTCTTCAATTCAATAATATATGAAATAATATGAAATAATTTAAAAATATATATATATTATATATAATATATATATATTAAATAGTGATATAAAATTCATAAAATAATTATAAATATAATTTTTTTATTTCAACTAAATTAAAATATATATATATATATATGAATTTAATATTTTAATTATATATAATTAAAAATAAAATTAATTATAATTTAATTTTATAAACCCAGGAGTTCATTAGTCAAGTACATGAACGTTTCCCAGAGAAATGGTGTTTCTGCCATGCGTCAATTAATGATAGGAGAAATTTTTCTTTTCTTTTAAGATTATATTAAAATTGAATTGGACCATTTTGAAATGTTTCTAAATTAGATGATGAGATTGGATGTTGGTACTTCCTTGGAATACAATTATTAAAAACAATAAATAATATAATAAGTGGATTATAAATAAATTAAATAAATTATAAATAATTTTTTATTTTATGAATTAAAATTATATATTGAATTTAGATTTAAATTATATTAAATAATTAAAATTAAATTATTATAATTATTTTTAAACTAAGGAGTTTCATTAGTCAGTCATATTTTCTTGTGGACATTTTGAAAAATGTTCTCAAATCGAGATGAATGAAGACTTTGGAATGTTGAGTGCTTCCTTGGAATCACGTGGAGCACTTTCTATTGTGTGGTACATCTTTGGAATGCTAAAGTGTTTGCAAGGATATTTATTCTG
>APFE030414364.1:98434-113598 GCA_000404065.3 Pinus taeda
GATGATTTTGTATAATTTTAAAATTTAAAATAATAACTAAAGCTAAATACCCACCCATGAATTTGTACCACCTATTCCATATAAACAATAATTTGTTTTAATTTACATGAATAGGTAACCAATAGAAGCCAAAGAGGCCACATACTTTATCCATTCATTAATGTGTATATAAATATGAATTTGGTCATGTGTTTTATAGAAACTCATGCCATTAGCTAATTATGATGTAAATGATACCATCATCAAATATAAAAACAAAACAAACCACTTTGAAACTCTTTTTTCATTTTTTCTTATATGTCTGGGTCCCATTTCCATCATCATATCGAACATATAAAGACAAATGGTTATGAGGAGATAATTTTGCAATGGTCAGAGACATTGCCATCATCTTAAGATGGCATAGGTTCAAACTAAAGAAACGAGTAAGCAGTTTGTGTTTTTAATTTTTTTTCATGGTATAATAAAAAATGGTTGTGTATCTATAAATAAAAGGAAATGTATTAAGTGGGTTTAATGGCTTTAAAAAGAGGTTATAAGTTTAAATTCAGAGAGGTAGATTAAGTACATTTTGTAAATTTTAGCATTAGAATTAATGTGAGAAATTGCTTTATCATGTATAGTTTTTATAACTATTTGTAAAAATAAAATAAATATTTTTCTTAACCGGGTATATTCCTAAGATGTCAATTTTTTATATCAATAATAAATTAATTTTTGTAGTACAGACTTAACCCTAAATATATCTACATTCAGTAAATCATGAGCCACTTCTCCATTAGACTTGAGCCACTCCTCTATTAGACTTACTTTGCTTTATTTTAAAAGGGTGATTAGATCACACATAATGTATCATTTCCTTTATAGCTATCTTAAAGTCAAATTCCTATATTTAAATTATTATTTTCAAATTCTATATTCCAACACCATTTTATTAACTGAATATTTCATAGTAGTAGGGTCATTGAATGATTTGGATTCAATCATTATATTATTTCAATTCATCTTGAAGCTTTTACTAGTGGGTCTTAGTTTGGAAAATTGGGGTTTTAACTTTGTAGAGGTAGTTTGAGACATTTTATAATTTTTTGGGGTTTGAGATCTCTTTCTTGTGCTAGAATCCATGGTCTTTTTCTATATTCAAATGTCTTTCCAATGACACAAGAAATACCTCAAATGGAGTCCATATGCAAAAGTTATGCCACTTGGAAGTTGACCTTCTCATTTTGACCGCTGTGATTCAAGAGGATGCCACGTTAACCCTATTACTCATGAAAAGGGGCTATCCACATGACCATGATGAAGAAGACTCTAAAATATCTAATTTGTAACTCATATTGAAGGTTGAATGGGTCAAATTTGACCCCTAGTTGGCTTTTGAAGAAATTGAGTATGGAGCTTCATCCACATTTTCCATTTGTAGGTCAATGTTTCAAGTCTAGAACAACACCCCTAGTTGTCTATCAATTTGTTTTATAGTGGGCCATTTGGAGGAAAGGGGGTTCAATTCTATTTTAGTGCATTTTTTAACATAGTTGAAGAATTAGTTGAGAGTGGATAAAGAGAGGGAAGAACATAGAGGGTTTTCGTTCTAGAGTAGCCCATGGGCCATAGGTCTCACTCTTTTATGTTTACACCACTTTTCATTAAGAGAAATAGAGAGCAGAGTAGCCTCACCTTCTAGTTGGGTTTTCTCTTAAAAGAGTTTCCTAAATAATATCTTGGTGTCTTAGGGTCTATATGTGGTTATTTTTATCTTTTCTCTATTTTCCACATTTTTATATTTTGCATGCATAAGTAGAACACAATAACTTAATAATCCAAAAATATAAGGAAAAACTAACCCTCATATTATATATTTCATATTTCAATAATTTTTTATCATATTTTTTCTGATGAACCATCCAATGGAATATCCACGACAATTTACAGATTATTATATTGGTATCAAAGCATTTGGTATATCGTGGGGATTTGTAGGGGATCTATATTGGTTAAGATTAAATTCATAGCCGTGGATGAAGAATTTATTAATAACTCTCGAGATCCAATAAAAGAGAGTTTCACAATGCTAGAAGAGTAGGTCATGTATATCAACTGTAATATCAACCATCTCATGGTAGTTATGGAAAATAATCTTGGAATAGAAGAAGACAGAGGTTCCAAATCATAGGTCAAATCAAAGAGATAATTGGGGGGTTAATAAGAACTAAAGAAGAAGGATAAGATATAACCCTAAAAAGAACAACTTAGCTCAAGTTCCATGAACCATTCACAGACCTTATTCAAAATCAAAGTGAAGGTTGACATCAAGTCATATCAATGTGAGGTTGACACTTTGAAATTAAATTATTCTTTGCAGTAGTTAGAGGTTTATTTTATTGTTCATTGTTTTTTATCAGTGAGATTGGCCAAATCTCAAGACCACATTTGAGGAAATAATTTCCCCCCTGATTTCTAAAGAGGTGGCGCTCTTGCAAAACAAAAGTGAAGATGTGGAAGGAGGAAATAATAACAAACGGCCTTAATTCTTGTAAAAATTCATAGTCAAAAGGATGGATAATTTCTAAGTGAGAAGAAGGATATGAAGAGACTAGCTTAGAAAATCTACTTACATTGTTGGAAGATGTCACTCTTGTTGTGTTGAATTTATCTCCTTTAAAACATAGGGTGCATGCAGTAAATTGAATAGCTAGAACTATCAAGTAGTTATTTCAAGGTGGTTGCCTTCTCTAAGATTTCCTTGAGCCATTTTTCAATGACATATCATAGTGCTTCCAGTAACTTCTTTCCTCATATGCATCTTGAATAACTTGTGTTGAATGTCATTCAAATCATATAAATCTGGGTGCACTACATCCAATGGGTCTTCATTTTTAGTGACATGATTAACTAACCATTTATCAATTTGTTCCTTTTGGAAATCATTAAGATGATTAAAGTTGTTTGACCATGTGGCTTGTAGTGTGTTGACCCATTCTTGCATTTTTTTCCTTACATAATAACATCACATCCACAATGAGACTAGGTCCCTCTAATTCCTTTGCTACTTCAATTAATTTAAATAATAAGTCTATCTTCCTTATCTTTAAGTTGTCACACATGGTAATTAATTCATGGAGTGGGGCCTTATTCTTTCCTTCCAAAATTCCTTTAATTGCTTAACCCTCCCTAGCGATGAAATATCTTGTTATTTTCTTTGCACTCCATTCATATATGGTTCCGTGATAATGAATGTAGTTAATATTTATTTACAAAACATTCCATTATTACTCAATTCCTTTTGAAAATATTTAATGTCAATCAATTCATCCCATTATGATGTAGCTACTTCCCACACTTCTAAAATAATAGCATTTCTTTTATTAATATTTTCATAAAGATATTGTTGGATTTAGAAAAGTAAATTTGGTGGCACATCGATCCTCGAACTACTCTATAATGTGTCTTCTAAAGATGATTTTGGTTTGACTATAGAGATGGGTTCAACAAACAATGGGTTGAGAACTAGAGTCAATTCTAATTATTTTATCCTTTCTTTAAGAACTATATTTTTAGCTTCCTATAATGAGACTAAATAAGCTAATGCATCTCTGGTAGCTTGATGAAATTCATACAATTTAAAAGGCTTTATATCTTTAACATCAATCTCAAAATTCGCCTTTGAAATTATCCGATTATCTTTAACATTTATTCTCTAAAATTGTATTTTTTTTATATTTTTATTGTAAGTAGCGTGATGTAGAGTAACAAACTAGATATGAAAATTAGTCCGTCCCTATTGGGCTACTTTCTCAACAATGCATTGAATCTCCAAGACTTTCCTTTCATCCCAGTCTAGTTCTTCTAGCATTTCCTCTATATCATCTATCTCCATAACCTAATCATTAGTGTATTTGGGTGTTCCAAGGGTCTGACTCCTCTTTCTATACAAACTCACTCCATTAGTATGATACTTTTGAAGGGTAAACCTAGGTTAGTTTTTATCATCACCATATCTAATAGAATTACTAACTTTCATCTTAAGCTCATTTCCTTGAGGAACCTTTGAGGTGGAGGTGCCATTTTGTAAATGTTTAGAAGTGGAATAGGTTCTTGTAACTAAGCATTGATGATGTCTCTTCGGCAAGGTAGTGTTGCAATAGTGTCTTCATGAAAATATTATGAAGTATTAGGCATGATCTCATTCTCTCTAGCACCTTCCATTTAACATAGTGTCATAGCCATTGGAATTAAGATGAAGAGAAAATACAAATTGACGGTCAAAACCCTTCATTTCTTCCAAATAGTTTAACTTAAATACATCAACTTGGATTTCATATTCATCAAATCCAGATTTTCTTTCTTTGAATTTAAGACTTCCCAACATTATTGACAAATGTGTGATTTGATTTTTCCTCTTTTCATTAAATAATTGAGTGGATGACATATACTATAGACAAAGTTTTGATAAGAAAAATTTGTCAGAAACATACACTCGAAGCTTTAAGGGATTTCCTTCGAATCCAAATAGTCTAATATAAGAAACTTGTTCACACATTTGAAAAAACCTTTCTCCTTCAAAGAGGGAAATAGCCTCTCAAGAGAATATTTCAAACAAAAGACCAACAAACATCATTCTGCATTTTGACAGGAATGACTTTTTTGCAAGATAAAAATTGAATGGAGCTTTATGTCTCCAAAGAGATGGTTACCAAAATTGAAAAGGTTCACTATCAAAGTTGGTGTGTTGCATCCTTGTAAGACCTTTGAATTATTTGCAACAAACAATTGCATAAACTAGGTATGAACTCGTGAAAATAATGTTTTACGTTTGAAATTTCCTATTTGATAAGAAATTTATACAGAAATAGTGTGATCTCAGTTGAATACAATTCCTTCATGTATACAACAATATAAAACATATAAAAAACAACTTAGAAAACCCTATGTTGATTCAAGACCTAGACTCTAGGAGAACACCTAGAAAATTTCTCTTTATCGATTGGTGAGCATACATACCTCACTTTCAATAGCATTCACTGACTCTCTTGTAGGGTTCCTTAGAAACATCCTTCGCAAGGTTTTTCCTCCATTGAAATTTTCCAAGAAAGCATTAGCTTCAACTACCCTAGAAGCTCTATCATCTTTAGCGAGCCTTAAAATTTTCTTATAAATACTTGGAGTAAGAGTAACATGAGTACCCAAAAAATCAACAAGAAATATGTTCCTTTTTCTTTGATCAAATATCTTTGTGCAACCAAAAACTAGCTTTGAGAAATCAAATACTTATGGCATACATCTAATATTTACACTTCTTGAATTTAGGGCTTTATTGTTACTTTTCTCTTCTCGACTAAGGCTATACTATAACCTATAAGCTATTGACCACTAAAAATATTGGTCTTATCTTACCAGAGTGTTAAGTGTATCTAAAGAAAAAGAATCTCGTATTATATTTTGTGTGTTTAATTTTTACATATCAACATGTTTTAGGTGAGTGAATGAATCACAAGTGGAAAATATGAAATGTTTTATGTTTTAAGATAAAATTGGCTATGGATGAATGGATTTGTTCGAAAGAGATGGCTCATAAATAACAAGTACTATCATGATTAAAGAAGGTAGCAAAATCAATGAGACATTACACCATATTTAAAGCCAAAAAATAATTTGATCATGTCAGGGATGTGTTGGGTGTGGTTTTTTACCTATTTTCTGCACTTTCTTTCCCCAATTTTGATGTTTCTTTCCTCCAGACCATTGGCTTTCCATGATCAAATTTCCTATTTTCTTACCTTTTTAACCTATTCTACTATCATGTTACTTTGTTGTATTTTACCGAATAATACAAGGCTTTATTCCTTTTTGTGGCTAACTGGGAGAGTATTGAAGTATTTGGGAAGCTCTTCTTTTCAGGTGATGGCTCGCGAGAACAAAGTTATGAAGAAGACATGCAACGCAGATTAATTGCAAAAATGGGTATAACAATTTGCTATTACACCCTGGATGCTGTTACATTTTGCTGTTACACATTGGATGCTGTTACACATTGGATGTTGTTATAGGTTACTGTTACACAATGGATGTTGTTACACCACGTGCTGATACAAGAATCCACCGTCACACCAAAAGTGTTGTCACTAGTGATGCAGTGTCATCCCGAACTGCCATTCACTTGATGTTGTTGCGCCGAAGCTGGAAAATGTGGGTACTATTCCATATAATAGCTGTCGGCAGTAGGAATTGTTTATTTTTTTGAAGCAACAAGACTCAAGAAGTTGCAATTATAATTGATGTATATTTGTATTTAGCAATAGGTTGTAACTACTTTTATTTTTTATCAGCATGAGAGTCATGAGATTCTCATGACTAATATGTTTCTAATTTTTGGTTGTAATAACTATAAAGACTCCATTTTTCATGTACAAGAATACGACATATAGAAGAGTATTGTTACTCTTCTTTTATAATTATGAGTTTATTTTGAATATCAATTAGCACAGTGATGTTGTTACTGTTCTTCAGCTGATTTGCTAATCACTTTTGTGTTATTCCTGCACCCTTTTGAGGAGGAAGGGTCCTCCTCTTTGGTATGGATTTCAGTGATATAGTTAGTGTACATTCTAGTTTAGTTAATTGATTTATGGTTTTTCATTGTTTCTGTAGAAATCATGGATTACATTCACTGTTGTTTCTATTTATATTATGTTGTTACACTGAGTTAATGAACAAAATGGTAGTAACTAGTTGGAGTAGATATTAGTTCCTGTGTGGTGCGCCTTTACTTTGATAGCTACCAGTTGTGATTTAATTCTATATAGTGTTTTTTATGTCTACACGCATGGTTTGATTCAACAATTTATATCAATGACATCTTTTACAGTTTTCCGCATTTTCTTATTCTTGGCTGAAGTGTATCGACACAAACAGTGTGAACTCCATTGAAACAAGCAAGACCTACCCTGGGTTGACAATTAATGTTGCAGTCTCAGTCAATTAAGATTGATTAAAACAACACTACATTTTGGCGTCGTTGCCAGGGATGGCAGTTGACAATACAGTCAGCCAAGTTGTTTGTTTGATATAGAATGTTCATATTCCACAGTTGTTGGGTGGTAAGACGAGAGGTAAGAAGCTGCGCATCACTCTAACATACCTGGGTGGGCTCACCATTTTGATTATTAGGACACTTAGGACATTTTGATGTTTTGTTAGCATGTCTTCTGCTCTTTAGTCGCTGGGTGGTAAGACAAGAGCTAAGAACCTGTGCATCACTCTAACATACCTGGGAGGGCTCACCACTGTCAAAGACTGAGACACTTAGGGTGTGATTTAATACACATAGGGTCCATGTGTGCACTTGTAGGAATTATAGAGATACTGAAATCACCCCCACTCTAATAAGTCATAGGAATGACGGGTCATAAAAGGAAAGGAAGCATGAAGATTTGGGAAGGAATACATTTATCCAGGAACTAATCTCCAAGGTGGAAAAAGAACGGTCCAGCTCTCAAAGGAATGCAAGGAAAACAGGGCCGCAGAAAGTTGTTACTCCCATAGTGAAAGTAGAAACCTCTAATTCCTCCATCTTGGGACCGTATCATTCTAAAGCTAGCACTCATACCCCTAAGAGCAAGGATTCAATTCATGAGCAAGAAGGGGAAGCTAGTATCCAGAACTTGAGGACTGAGGGGCAAGGGGAAATTGAGGGGGAACATTGGACACCTGAGACGGAAAAGAACCTATTGGTTTATCAATATCTAGATACAGGTAGTGCGGTCAGAAAAGGCAGCCCCAGGGGTATCTGAGGCACTAAGCACATCTACAGGGCCATCACAAAAACAGTTTGAAGGACCTCTGCTCCAGCAAGGGTTAGAAGAATTAGTTATTGGGGACAACAATGATAACAATGCTAAAATAGATGCCACTATCACCACTTTTGTGTTCCCAATCGGGAATATCAGAGGTGAAGCTCCTATGAAAAATATTCATCTATCATCCTTACCATCCTTTCAGGGGATGACTATGGAATATCTAGACACATTTATATTTGAGTTTGATGTGTTATGTAGAAGTTTTGATTATATAGCAGATGCTAAAAAATTAAATCTATTCCTAGCTACGTTAAAAGGGGCAACCTTGAGATCGTTCATGGGATTGGGATCTGCTTCTATTTCAACGTGGAATGATATGAATGAGATGTTCTTATCAAAGTACTAGGACTTTTGCATGACTAGGAACTTAAGGGAAGAAATATTTAGAATGACACAGAAGGAGGATGAAAGCCTGGAAGATTATGTGGAATGGTTCCACTATAATCTGTAGAGGTCTAAACACAACAATTTAGACTAGGAAATCTTGAAGACTATATTCATTAGAGGAATGAGGGATGATTGCCTTGACACCCTGAACCTATTGGGAAAGGGGATATATCGCAAGAGCCATTCGCTAAAATTATAAAGCTCTGCCTAAGATGCTCTCGAGGGTCATCCAAAGGAAGGAGTACAATTCAAGATGCGTCTATTCGTATACAAAAATTTGCAATTGGAGGAGTAACTGGAGCCGAGATCGGGAATTTGTTCGAAAACTTCAAGATAGATACCCTCAGTACTCTCTCGGCCCAGATAATGACAACACAGATAAAGAAGACACAAGCAAAAGCTGACACACCCCTGGCTACGTTCTCTCTGATTTGTTGGAAGAAACATCCTTTCGGGGAACGCAAATTGAAAAACATCATCCTATGTAATATATGCGAGCTGGAGCATTTGACAGAGCAATGTCTGGAGCTTGCTAGACTAAAGGTAATACTCAGAGAATCAAGCGAAGAGGTGCAGTCCTCTTACTTCATCGCACCAAGGAGGCCATGGCAACCACGACCTCCAAGTATGTCTCAAGACTTTTCCTCTTTCAACTCGTGGAAAAATGCATATAATAACCAACAATATCCATGGAAATATTTTTCCCCTCCTTCAACACAATTCCCTTCACCCTAGAACCAATGGTCTCCATCTCCTCCTGTTCAAAATCCTTAATTCCAACCATACCCTTGGAACCAGAACTAGAGAGGAAATGCCTAGAATTCAACTCTTCCTAGACCACCCATTCAACAACAATTGCAGTTACCTCATTTCCAAGCTCCTTCTTGTCCACCAACTGTGCAACCCCAACTACCTGTGCAACCTAACCCAAACCCAAACAATAAATCAACTCAGGGTATAGAGGCTTTGACTAACTTCTAAACCTACCTTATTACCCCTGTGGGACTTAATGAAATACAATTTCGATCGGGCATGGTAATTAACCCAAGTCACTCCCCTATCATTACAATGGAGGAATGTGAACCATCCAGAGGAGATGCCAGAGGCTCCGAGGCAGCTACTATGCCTACAACAACTGATATAAAGGAAGTTGTTACATTTGTAATAGCCAACCCGCGAAGAGTTGTTACTGCTATAACAACCAATTCGGGGAAGGCTAATACACCTCTAACAACAGATTTGACTGTTGTAATGCAGGACCCCCATATCCTCAGAGGTTGGTTGGACCTAGGATGAATTCACAGTCTGAATTTGATTTTCTTAGCGAGTTGCAAAATATTCATGTACCAATTCCTCTGTTGCAAGCCCTTAAAGAAGTACCCATCTATGCTAAGACAATGAGAGATTTGTGCATCAAGAAACCTGGGAGGAAGCCTAAAGACCCTGCCACCATACATGTGATGGGGAAATTATTTGAATTAATGTATGCTCAGCCTCTCCTAACTAAATACAATGATCCAGGAAATCCTATGGTCAATGTCTACATTAATGATCAGCCCATAGCCAACACATTGATCGATCTCGGGGCTGCCATTAATGTAATGACAAAGGACCTCTTTATCACTCTTGGGCTACATGGACTAAGACATACTACTATTGTGCTTGAACTAGCATATAGGTTTCGTGTTAAACTCGAGGGGATGCTAGAGGATATAGAGATTATAATAGCTTCTTGGAGATATACGGCTGATTTTCTTATCTTACAGCTAAAATCCAACTTGGGGGGGCATCCTTTTATCCTAGGGAGACCTTGGCTGGCCACTGTAGATGCATCTCTACGCTACAGGATGGGATCTATGGTGATCTCTGATGGTTAGGCAACACAAAACCTTAATATTTATCCCCCAAAACAAAATATGGATGTGTATAACCCTTGGTAGGATGAGTTTGAGCTTGAGTCAGATCTTTCCCTGCCACTCCTCACTCTAGGGAAAGCCTAGTATTTTAAAAATGAGACAGAAGATTATTTCATTAACGATTTTATTAGTAACTCACTTTCTGTTGCTTCTGTTAAAAATAAAAATTAGGAAGAAGAGGTGGAAGATATAGATTTTGAACAAATGAGAACCGCTCTGAATATTGCTAGCAGTGCAATTGAGATTGAATTTGGGAAGTTTTTAAATGTTAATCCCAACCTGACTGTTGAAAAAAACCAACGGTTGTTACATCTATTACAGAAGTATAAAAAGGAATTTGCATGGGGTTATATGGATATGAAAGGGATCCACCCTAACCTATGCACTTACTGTATTTATTTGAAGGATAGCTGCAAACTATTCAGATAGCCACAACGCTGCATGAACCCTGCACTAAAGGAGGTGGTGAAAGAAGAACTACAAAAACTCCTGAGTGCAAATTTTATTTATCCAATATCTGACAGTCAGTGGGTGTCACCACTTGTCATAGTTCCTAAAAATAATGGCAAGTGGAAAGTCTGTGTTGATTACAGAGAACACAATAAGGCCACTCAGAAGGACCATTTTCCCTTACCATTTATAGATCAGGTCCTTGATACTCTCTTTGGAAATAAATTCTTTTCATTTTTGGATGGATTTAGTGGCTACAATCAGATATAGATTGCCTCACAAGACTAGGATAAAAGGACCTTTACTTGTCCTTGGGGAACTTACGCATACATATTACTTCCTTTTGGGCTCTGTAATGTGCCAATAACCTTTCAAAGGGAATACTGGGAATTTTCTCTGACTTGTTGAATGACTGGCTGGAAATATTCATGGACGATTTCACACCTTATGGAGATGCTTTCGAGACAAAATTAGTCAATCTGGAAAAAGTGTTGGAACAGTGTGTACAGAATAATGTTGCTTTGAGCACTGAGAAATGTCACATGATGATGACTAGAGGGATCGTGCTTGGACACTATATTTCTCCTGATGAAATCAAGGTAGACCGTGCAAAAATAGAGGTAATTTTGAAAATTCCAACCCCCAAAACGCAAAAAGAGGTACGTAGTTTCTTGGGGCATGCAGGGTATTACAGAAGATTTATAGAATTTTTTTCAAAAATTACATCACCATTATTTTCCTTTCTTATGAATGATGTTGATTTCTTATGGACAGGGAAGTGCGAGAGGGCCTTCTTAAAGTTGAAATGTTGTGTATCAGCGGCTCCGGTCTTGTGAGGACCTAATTGGGAACTGTCATTTCACATAGCTACGGATGCATCAAATATTGCTATAGGTTTTGTTTTGGGCCAACAAGAGGATAAGAAACCTTCTTCGATTTACTACATAAGCAAATATCTAACCCCAGTTGAGCTCAACTACACAGTGACCAAGAAGGAGTTCTTGGAAGTTGTGCATGCCATCAATAAATTCCGACATTACATCACCGGGTATCAATTATTTGTACACACTGACCATTTTTCCATTCATTTTTTAATGAATAAGCTAATTACAAATGGTAGGATTACACACTGGTTATTGGTGTTACAAGAATTTGATATCACTATTGTAGATAAGCCTGGAAAAGACAATGTAGTGGTTGGCTTTCTTTCTAGGCTAACTATTGATGATAGTTGCACTCTCATTGAATATTATTTCCCTGATGAATATCTTTTTTCTATTTCTACTTACTCACCTTGGTATGCAGATATAACCAATTATCTTGCTACAGGGAAATTTCCACAGTATTTTTCCTCCAAGGAGAAAAGAAAAATGATACAACGAAGTGCTACATATACCTCGATAGATGGGAACCTCTACCACACTGGACTAGATTTCCAGATCAGAAGCTGTGTTAGAGAAGATGAGGTCTTTGATATCCTTAAATCCTGTCATGAGGAACCTTGTGGAGGACACTTCACAGACGGATAGACAGGATACAAAGTCCTTTCAATAGGGTATTATTGGCCAACAATATTTCAGGATGCCAAGAAGTTTGTGAAGGGATTTGATAGTTGTCAAAGGATAGTCCAACCACTGTAATCAGATGAGATGCCGCTACAACCCCAAATCATTCTAGAACCTTTTGAGAAGTGGGCTCTAGGTTTTGTGGGACCAATTAATCCTTCATCTAGACAAAGATTCTACATCTTGTTCTACACTGACTATGTCACAAAATGGGTTGAGTTGAAGGCACTAACTATAGCCACAGAGTAGGTTGTCCCAGACTTTCTATTTGAGGACATCTTTGTTTGATTTGGCATACCCAGAGAGATAGTCACAGACGGAGAGCCCCAATTCACATCTCATAAGATCCAGGAGTTGGTCGAGAAATATAAAGTTAATCACAGAATCACAACACCTTATCACCCACAAGAAAATGGCCAAGTAGAAATCACTAACAAAGTCATTGAAGGAATCCTTACTAAGACTGTGGCCAGTCATCAAAGAAATTGCGCTAACAAACTTCCAGAAGTGTGATGGGCATAGAGGACTACATGGAGGAATACCACTGGATTCTCACCATATGAACTTGTGTATGGAAAGAATCCTTTATTCCCCATTGAATTTGAAATCAAGACACTAAGGACAGCATTACAAGTCAACTTGGATTTGGCTACAACATAAAGGTAGAGATTGAACTAGCTCAATGAATTGGAGGAGAAATAGTTGGATGCTATCCAGTAAACCAAGATTATCTAGCCGCAGAGAGCTAAGTGGCATGACAAATTATAAAGAAAAAGAAGTTCCAAAGAGTAGATTGGGCTCTTTTATATGACTCAAGGTTTAAAGACTTCAAGGGTAAGCTCTACACCAGATGGCTAGGTCCTTATGAGGTAGATGCAGTCTTTGATAGTGGGACTGTAAATTTGGTGACCATTGACAGTGTGAGGACACCATTACTTACGAATGGGCACCGTCTTCGGTTATATCACAAACCTATCTCAAGGGATTCATTTATCAACATTGTCACAAATTCGTATATACAAATTACGGGAACAGGAAAAAGCCCCCCTGTGCTGCAAAAATTTTAATTTTTCCAATAAATGTAATCGCTGAAAATCAACTTTGGTTGGCAGTTGTTACACCTTCGAAAAAAAATAAAAAAATCAATAATAATAATCTGGCTATGAAACCCTTTCCCAAGCGCAGACATACACTTTTGTAGTAGTTGAAAACCACCTGGTGGCGGCTGCTACACACTCTGTAACAACATTTGTTATTTCAAAACATATCTTACAATAAGTGATGCTACACGATCTTTTCTTCTTTATATTTTTGTAGAAATTAAAATAATATATATCAGTTGTCTTGGCTATTACACTTGTAACAACCGACGACTTTTTAGGAATAAACGAGATATTTTATTGTAATAAGTAGCAGAACATCACCAAGATCCTCATCATCAGAATTAAGTTCACACATCTCGCTGTTGGAGCTTGGTTCGCGCATCACGCCCCCCATTACTTCACCCCATGTCACCCAAGTATGTCATCAAAAAGGGAATATTGAATTCATTTTATTTTGTAATTATGGAAACTTAACATGATTCTTGATGGCCGAGGACTACTATCATATGTAAGCCAGGGGGGAAACGAATAATATTGTGACATGATTGTTGCATGATTTGTGATTATTTGAAAAATCCTACAATTAAGGCATGATGACCTGGTAGTTATTGTTACTTAATGCTGATCATACCAAAAAGGGTAAGTGTACCATCGACGAGACCTCCCGATGACTCACCATTAAGGAAAAATTCATTGTGTAGTATGAACCATGTGTGGAAAATCCCAATTCGAAATCCTCACTTGCACCACCCTGCCACCCTACCATTTACCCTTGCTGGAAGCACTGAATCCCCATTTAGAGTGCTCAGAGAAGAGGATGATAGTAGTGTAGGCTTAAACAACTATATTGTGTGTCAACTACCCCGAAGGACTTAAAGAGAAGGATAAGTTGGTGGAACAGAATTGAATTGCATAAGCAATTGGAGGAGCAACAATATGGCACGAGCCAGGGTCCATAGAAGCCTTGGAAGATTGCCTAGAAGCATGCCAGATTTTCAAGGATGCAGGCAGGTTTGAATTCTTTTGGAGGTTGGAAGGATCAGACGGTGGTGTTTCCATGGAATTTGCAAAGAATCTAGAGAGAAACCAGACAGAGGTCAGAGGGTTGAAGCTAGAGGTCATGGAAGAGGTGATTTCTAGAGTAACAGGATTGCCAGTTGTTATGCTCTTAACCTGCAAATGATACCCAAATATAGAATATGCGAAGAAAAGAGACCCAGAACACAGAATATGCAAAGAAAAGATACTTAGAACACAGAATAGCAATGATTTTATTATTCAGAGAGTAATGTTCACTTTCCTCTTCGAGGGGGAAACCTCCAATAGAGCAGAGCTCGATTAAAAAAATAAGACACGATGCTCCTCGCAGGGAATTTCTATCCTTTATATATGACTCCTACGTGCAATACCACGAGCCAATACCGCGTATTACTAATACCATCTATCTAATACTACGGCTCATTTGCAACTAACTGTGGTTCCTTTATTAATTGTGGATTAACCACTTACAATTATTAATATGGGCTTTATTGACTCTTGACTATGACGTGGTCCCATTACATAGATAAGGGGGTTAGGGTGGGACCCTAACATGGCCACCCCCTTAAGACTAGCCTTGTCCTCAAGGCTGAAGCTGCGGAAACTGCTGCAGAATAGTGGCTGCCTCCCAAGTTGCATCTTCTGGAGAGGTGTCTTTCTATTTGACTAAGACTTCCTTAATCATGCGGCCACACAGTTGCTTGACTCGTGTGTCGAGGACCTGTTTCGGTTGAAGCCAGATGGAGCCTTCTTCGTCCAATTCCGGTAGAGTAGTCTGAATTCTGCAATTGTTCCCAATCACTTTCTTGAGGCATGAGACATGAAAAACTGGATGGATTTTTGCAGTAG
>APFE030414380.1:0-25274 GCA_000404065.3 Pinus taeda
TATTAGGTTGGGCGAACCTACCTATGGTTTTTTTTCGGTCCATAGTTTTGGATGCGATGGTTTTCGGTCCATGGTATTGGATGCTTCGGCATGTATAAATATGTATTGTAACATTGAAAGGAATATAATGAAAAATCAAGCTGGTAGTCTCGGTTTTGAGATCCAGTGGGAAATCTCTGTGTATATGTGTTTTATGTGTTATGCTCTCACATTTTTATTTTTCCTGTGATTTAGAATTCGTATGCAGGTAATTTCTGTACGGGGTTAAAACCTACAATCACAAACATGCTAAAGAAAGATACTGAAATAAAATGGAATAGTGAAGCTAAAAAATATTTTAGTGAAGTAAAGGTAGCTTTGATAACTTCTCATGTGTTTGATTAGCCCTGCTTTTACTAAAGATTTCATGATTTTCTCTTTTGCATTTGAACACACCATTACAACAGTTCTCTTGCAAAAAAAATGTGAAGGATTTCAACAACCTATAGATTTCTTTAGCAAAGCTTTAAGATATGCCTCCTTAAATTACACTATCATGGAAAAACAATCATTTTCTCTAGTAAAGGCACTGAAAGACTTTAGGGTGTACATTCTCCATTCCCATATAATGCATTTGTTCCAAGTGCTGTAGTGAAAGATATCCTCCCTCAGACTGATCCAGATGGGAAAAGAGGCAAATGGATTGCAGTAATCCTAGAATGACATTGAAGTAAGACCCTCTAACCTCATCAAAGGTTGGGATTATCTAAGCTTATGGCTGAGTCAAATTTCCATGCACTAGACATAAATTTTATCACTGCACTTGATGAACAGGAAGAGTTGGCGACTCCAAAGGTGTCAGAAGCATTTGCTACCTCTCCTTGTCATGCAGATATTATCTTTGTGTTACGAAATTTACAAGCTCCTCCTAGTTTAACAAAAACAAAAGCTATTTTTCTCAAGTTAAAAGCTATGAAATTCTGCATTTTAGATCAGAATGTGTACTGGAAAGATGTTGGGGCTATTTTTCTTAATTTTTTATTGAAGGATGAAGCATACAAGGCTATGGAAGAATTTCATCAAGGATATTGTGGAGGACATTTATACTGGAAGATCACAACCAACAAAATCCTAAGAGCTGGTTTCTACTAGTCTACCTTGTTTTCAGATGTTGATAAGAGAGTTTGAACATGCCATAAGTAGCAAATATTTGAAGGCAAGAGAAAACATTTTCCATTACCTTTAAATCCCATTTCAGTTGAGGTTCCTTTCCAAAAATGGGGTATTGATTTCATTAGAGAAATCCATCCAAGCTCCTCAACTCAACATACGTGGATTTTGATAGCCACTCACTACTTCACTAAGTGGATTGAGGTCATTCCAACTAGACAAGCTACAGACACTGTAATCATTCAATTTTTAGAAGGTGATATTCTTTCCAGATTTGGATGTCCACATAAAATCATTACTGACAATGTTGTTGCTTTCAAGTCAAAGAGAATGATCGGTTTTTTCCACAAGTATCACATCAAGTTAGGACACTCTATTTCTTATTAACCATAAGAGAATGGGTTAGCTGAGTCTTCTAATAAGATTTTAGTCAACATTATTAAGAAACAATTGCAGGAAAATAAAAAATATTGGCACGAGAAGTTGGTTAATGCTCTGTGGGCTACCAGAATTAACACTAAGAAGTCTATTAGAATGTTTCCTTTCCAATTAGTATATGGAGTAGATGAAATTTATCCTACTTCCCTGGGAATCCCTATGATAAAATTATTATAGGAATCACAAGTCGAGCCAATTGATGTACAAAGAAGGATAAATCAAGCAATACAGTTGCAATAAACTAGCAAGGAAGTCTATAGGAAAACTCAGATAATTTAGGACAAAATCAAAAAGATCCATGACAGAAAAATGAAAGCAAATGGATTCCAATTAGATGATCTTGTGTTGAGATGGGAGTCAAGAAATGAAGAGAAAGGTGAGCATGGGAATTTTGATAGTTTGTGGAAAGGACCCTATAAAATTGAAGCTTTTTGAGGTAACAATGCATTTTTTTCTGAAAGACTTGACTGGATAAGGACTACCAAGAGGACCTATCCATGGCAGACTACTCAAGCAATATTTTCTTCTAGAATAGATAAGTTTTTCATTCAAGTCATTGTAAATATCATTTTATGATTTTACTACAAGAGAGGGTGGCTAACATCAGGAATTGAAGCCTGAAGAGAAGGCCCTAAGCTTCTAGAGAGTTGCTGCCAGTATTTAAAATAATAGCATGTAATCAATTCAGTTGCAGAATAAGAACATGATACCGAATGGACAAAGACTACTGATCGACAGTGTTCTTGGCACCTCACAGGGAGGATGTCATCCCCATTGGAGCCACTGTTAGGGTCCTATAATTTATAGGATCATCTAATGATTATCTGTTGATTTTCATGTTATGAGTGGTTGTAGATAATATTTTTTTTTGCAAATTATTTCCAAAGAAAAAAAAAATAAAAAAAAAGAAAATAAAAAAGAAAAGAAAAATAAAAGAAAGAAAAAATAAAGTGAAAAGGGGATATAAAAAAAATGATATATGTATGACAAAATAAATAAAAAATAGATAAATATTCAAAAAAAAAAAATGATGAAAAACCCCTTAGAAAAATGAAATATGTGATTGCTAGTCTAAATTCCGAATTAAAGATTGAATAGATGTGTTTCATTAGTTAATTGCACAATTTAATCGTGATTATCATAGTTTTCAATAAATTTATTTGATGTGACCAATTTTTTTGTTATGCAATAAAATCATGCTATAATTGAGGGTCACGATCTATCTCACCTAGATCGACGACTCCTAATCATTTTGGACCCCCCTTGCCCCTTCGGCGTTTAATCAAATGGGGGGGGGGGGGTCTGAAAAGCGGGTTCTTACAATCCCTCTTTTGTGATGTGTTCATCCCTCATCAACTTTGGACCGCCCCCATGCCCCCCCTCCCCCCCCCCTCCCCACTAAACTACTTACAAAAACCCCCCCCCCCCCCTCTAAAATCCACATTTCTCCTTCCTGCCTAATAAAAAACTATTAATGCCCCCTCCACTCTGCTCTGCTCCTGCCAAGTGTCACTTCCCTTCCAACTCACTCCTACAAAGTGGAACATCCCTATACGCATATCATTCAACCATTAAGCAACCATTTAACATGTAATCGTTGCCTAATTAATGGATTTGCTCTATTAAATGGACAACCTCCAACGATAAATGATCTTGCTCATAAATAAAGCATAACCCCGTTCAGTTACTCTTTCCTCTACTATTCCATGACATTGAATAACTAAACCTATTGCTTTTATTGCAACCAATCAGCAAGCCAACCTATTACTACAACCAATCAACAAGCCAACCTATTACTGCAACCAGTCATCAAGCAACCAGTCTTATCTGACCAATTTCCTGGGTAATCACACAGTTTTATTCATTTTTCCTTCCAACATGTCCGCAAAAGGTAAATCTAAATCCACAGTCAAAAACCCCATGCTGCACCTCGTAATTGACTTAGACCACCAACCTTTAGTGGATCAACAATACAAAATCATTGAAACCAATTGTGAGTTCAATCTCTACGAACTCCACAATTGGCTAAAACAAAAATATGTTGATCTCAGTGACGAATTGGGCTTGTGGTACTCCTTCCTCCCTCAATTTGTCTTTCCTCAGAACCATCATTTTCCTGAATTTGTTTCATGGTGCCATTTCCGATACATACTAAGCCAAAGAGAAATTGTAGCCCGAAACAATGATATATTTTTTACAATTACCCCTGACTCGATTTGCCAAACGCTGCAGATCCAAAATTCAATCTCTTTGAAACATTTTCCAGTAGGTTCCCTCATGGAACTCTACGAAAACCTCACTTTCCCTCACAAATCTAAAATTTTTGAGACATTTATGCCTGAGGATGTCCAATTTCCAAAGACAAACCCTCCTTATCAATCCTCCATGTTCCTTGAAATGAAAAAACAAATTATATCTATAGTTTCTTGTTTACTGGGGCTATCAAACTAATCAATGGGGAGATGAACCCATCATAAGTTTCCTATCAGTGTTTTCAACAGAAAAAAAAAAAAAAAAAAAAAAAAAAATAAAATAAAATAAATAAAATAAAAAAATAAAAATAAAAATAAAATAAAAAAAAATAAAAAATAAAAAAATAAATAATAAATAAATAAATAATAAATAAATAAATAAATAAATAAAAATAAAAAAAAAAAAAAAAATAAAAAAATAAATAAATAAATAAATAAATAAAATAAAATAAAAATAAAAATAAAATAAAATAAAAATAAAATAAAAAAAATAAAAAATAATAAAATAAAAATAAAAATAAAAATAAAATAAAAATAATAATAATAAAATTAATAAAATAATAAAAAAAAAAAATTACAGCGAATTCTTAGCAGAGGTCATCCATGAGCAGTTCCTTAAGTTTTCTACAGAAGGAGTCTTCAAAAATGCTTCAGTTTTAGTGTACTTGTTCCTATTCAATCAGGCGAACAAATTTCAATTTCCATTACAAAAGCTAGATAAACAGGGAAATGCATAATCTATGATTCATTGGACTTCCTTGGTAAGGAAGCAGACCAATCAATTCATCTTCAGTGATTATGTAGACCAGTTTTTGTATACAGTTTCCTGCCTACTTAACAATAATGTTGTATCTAAAATTGGACCTGAGATAAAGAGAATTTTACATGTCAATGATCAAACAAAGATAGGTGACTGGTACTTGTATCAAAACAACACTGAGATCAGGGTGTATGGATGTGAATTGTCTGCATATAGATTACCTAAATTCATTCCTACTAGAGTATTTTCATTAGAGTATATTAGGAAAATGATCAATATGGATGATCTACATTTTGTAATAGCGAAGAGGAAATCTCAGTTCGAAATAAAAACATAGGTTGGGCCTTTCATTTCCAATACCAGGATAGCAACAAAAGAAGCATATATTCTACTCAAATAGATGAAGTTTAAACTCAATTTCACTTGGTCATACGATCCTTTGGGAATAATATCAAAGTTGAGAGTAGAGCAAAAAACTACTCCCTACACTCATACTCCCAAAACTAAAATTGAGTAATATAGGAATCAAGGTCAATGGCAGAAAAACACATTGCAGGAGGCAAAAGAACAGGTACTCTCTACAACGACGTCACAGATACCAAGGCCTCAAGAAAAGCAGGATCAAAGGCCAAGGGAGGATGTTTCCCCTTCAATCATAGAAATTCAGGGGAAATAATTTCAGATATATAAGAAGAGGCAAAAAACCAATCTACTAGAAGAGTTTTCACTGGAGGAAAATGTACAGTATACAATAGTTTTGATAGGCCCTTATACTTCTACTTTCCCTCACATTGATGACATTTTCATAACATCACCATCATCTTCAGCATCTTAAGAACCTCTGAAAACACCTCAATCAGGTGAATTGGTTCATGATCAAGCTGAACTAAGTATATTTTCTAGTTATAAGGAAATAAAGAAGAAAAATGAAATCCTAAAAGCAGCCACCTATTCTTAGTTTTGGAAGCAAAAAACTTCATCTCAGCACATACTTCTCTCTTCTTTTGACACTAAGGAAGGGAAAATGCAAATATATTTCTTAGAAGCTCAGGTTCCTTTTCCTAAAATTGCTGATCAATACAAGAAGTCCATTTTTTCTTTCAACATTGATCAAATTCATCTTATTGATCAAATGGATTTTCACAAGCAAACAAGTGAGATGTTGTATTCCACCTTGACAAACTCAACAATAGTTGCCTCCAGACTTCAGGAATCAGTCAACAACATTCAGTCTCAACTGAAATTAGAAAAAAGATCTTCCTTGGCTAAAGACACTAAGATAAAGTCCTTAGAGGATTTAGTAATCAAACTAGGATATGATCCTAGTAATGTAAAAGAAGCTGAGGAAATTGTTAAAAGAAAAAATGTTGACATTGTGGCCTTGAAGAAGCAGCTCAAAATTCCATCCATTGAAGATCCCAAGACAAAGGATGCTAGCCAACTAGAGAAGGAGAAAGAAGACATGTTTAAAATTATCATTCAACAGAATGGACATATTAAACAAATGGAGACTGAAATTGAGAAGTGGCTAAAAGAGAAAGAACAATCAACTGACTTAGCAGTCATTCCTCTCACAGCAATCCAAGTTACAGGTACATCAACTGCAGGGGCTTCTACTTCAGTAGTTACTACAACGGAGATACATTCTACAGATAAATCAAGAGAATTAATCAAAGTTATGGAAGACTTGTCTATCAGAGGCCAAGAGATTGAAAAGCTGAAAGCTCAGCATAAAATCCTCCAAGAGCATAAATTAAAAATTGACAATGTGTATGTGGCAGAGCTTCAAAAGACTCATAGGTTAACTCAGAAAATTGAACAGTTAGAGAATGAATCTTCCATGGCCCAGAAAATTGCACAGGAAAAGGAGAACATTTGGGTTGAAATCAATGAAGTTATGACACAAATTTGGCCTTCTATTGAAATAATTTTCAAGGAGGAGGAATTGGTACAGAGATCTAAAAAGGTCATAGAAGATATAAAGCAAAATTTGGGTCAAAAACTTAGTGAAGTCACTTCCTTAATAAGAACTATGAACTCAAGATCAATGGCAGGAAAGCACATTACAGGAGGTAGAAGAATAGGTACTCTCTACAACGACATTACAAACACCAATTCCTCAAGAAAAGTAGGATAAAAGGCCAAGGGAGGATGTTTCCCCTTCATTCATAGAAATTCATGGTAAAGAATTTCAAATATACAATAAGAGGAAGAAAACCAATCTAGTAGAAGAGTTTTCACAGGAAGAAAATGTACAATCTACAATAGTTTTGACAGACCTTTATACTTCTACTTTCCCTCTCATTGAAGACATTTTCATAGGATCACCATCATATTCAGCTTCTTAGGAACCTCTAGAAACACCTCAATCAAGAGAATTTGTTCATGATCAAGATGAACTAAGTATATTTTCTAGGTATAAGGAGATAAAGAATAAAAATGAACTCCTGAAAGAAACCACCTATTCTCAGTTTTGGAAGCAAACAACTTGATCTTAGCACAGACTTCTCTCTAGTTTTGACACTGAGAAAGGGAAAATGTAGATAGATTTCTAGAAGCTCAGGTTCCTTTTCCTAAAACTGATGATGAATATAAGAATTCCATTTTTTCTTTCAACATTGATCAAATTCATCCTATTGATCAGATGGATTTTCACAAGAAAATAGGTGAGGTGTTGTATTCCAATTTGATAAACTCAGTAATGGCTGCCTCCATACTTTAGGCATCAGTCAACAACATTCAGTCTCAATTGAAATTAGAAAAAACATCTTCCTTGGCTAAAGACACTAAGCTAAAGTCCTTAGAGGATTTAGTAATCAAATAGGATATGATGCTAGTAATGTAAAAGCAGTTGAGGAAATTGTTAAAATAAAAAATGTTGACATTGTAGCCCTAAAGAAGCAGCTCAAACTTCCATCCATTAAATATCCCCAGACAAAGGAAGTTGGCCAATTAGAGAAGGAGAAAGAAGACATGTTTAAAATTATCATTGAACGGAATGGACAGACTAAAAAAATGGAGACTAAAATTGAGAAGCTGCTAAAAGAGAAAGAAAATTCAAATAACTTAGTAGTCATTCCTCTCACAACAATCCAAGTTGCAGGTACATCAACTGTAGGGGCTTCTACTTCAACAGTTACTACAACCGAGATATAGTCTAGAGATAAATCAAGAGAATCAATCAAAGGTATGGAAGAATTGTCTATGAGAGCCCGAGAAATTGAAAAATTTAAAGCTCATCTTAAAAACCTCCAAGAGCATAAATTAAAAATTGACAATGTCTATGTGGCAGAGCTTCAAAAGACTCACAAGTTAACTTAGAAAATTGAACAATTAGAGAATGAATCTTCCATGGCCTAGAGAATTGCACAGGTAAAGGAGAACATTTGGGTGGAAGTCAATGAATTTGTGACTGAAATTTGGCCTTCCATCGAAATAATTTTTGAGGAGGTGGAATTGGTACAGAGATCTAAAGAGGTCATAGAAGAGATAAAGGAAAACTTTGGTGAGAAACCTGGTGAATCCATGGCCCTAATAAGAATTTTGAACTCAAATACCAAGGAAGAGCTGGAGGAATATGAGAACACTGACAGAACTGAAACAATACTTGAGGTAAGAAGAATTTTTACAATAAGGAATTTAATGCTATAGTTAGAGAATAAGTGTCACAATCTGGAGTCTAGCATTCAGAAATTTCAGAAGAAGTTCAACATACTGCACCAAAAGGGGCTTCCAGGTTTTAAGGGAAGTGGAGATAAGTTAGTTCAGCTAAAGGATTATCAACAAAAGATATATTCCATATCAAAAGATAAATCAAAACTTTCCACCATAAAGGGAACCATTACAGGTAAAGATTTCATGGAAGGTTTTAAATTGGACTTACTGATCAAACATGAAATAAAGCATCTGTTTATAATCAAGCCTACTTTCCAGAAATATACTAAGGTGGATGAAACCTACAAAAAGTTAATTAAATTCTCCACCCCAGATGAAGACAGATAGGATAAACTTTGTCAAATTATTGAGTAAAACAAGTATTCATCATCAGAAATAAAGAAACATTTTTCTCAAGCCAAGTCGTCACCAGCAATTCTTGAAGTGAATGCCAGAGCTTCATCAGTTTTATTTTTCCTATATTCCTGTAGTATTTTTGTAATCAGTTTTTAGGATATTTTGTAGGACAATATTGATATTTTAAATCAAGATATTTTAATGATTTTGTATAAATACTTCATAACTCAAAGTACAAAGGGTTGGAACTGGTATGAAGTAAGAAAATATTTGATGTAAAGTTGTGCATGTACTGACGTGATCAAGTTCATTAATACAGAAATTTTGTTCCAGGATTCCTATGTCAGGTAATTGGTGAAGTTTTTCTCTCATGTGAAATTTTTATTTTCGTTGTTTCCCATACGTGTTTCTATCTCTATTGTTTAAAGAAAATTAAGAGTTTAATTTGTTTCAATACACTCTGATTTGTCTTATAAACAATATTTATGTTTTCACTTTGATAATAAATATAGAATTCATCCTAATATGCTATATGTCTAATTGAATCTAAATATTTTCTTCCCATTCATTCCATAAATTCTCTAAAGATCCAAAATCCTGGCTACCTTGCCCTGTTACATTTGTTATGACATTCTTGTATTTGATCACCCTAAGACTTATGACTTCATTGCCCAATGGACTATCCTTGCAGTTTCAACCAAATATTTGAAAAACCCAAACTCATAACTCATAACTAGCCTAATATTTTAAATCAACAAATCTAAATCATATAGAGAGATCCCTCTCTAAAGTTGGAAGGGCTAGATCCCAGCTTCCAAAGTTGTTTTGTGGTTACCTCTGGGTTTCTCTCACACCTTTGGTAAATTACAGAGTGATAACAGAACCTTACATTACATTGCAACTTTTTCAACATCACATTCTGACACTACAGTAGGGTTTCGTATTGTGATGTTTGCATGCTACAAATCACAATCCAATGTTGGATTGCAACAAACATTCTCACAAGATGACAATTAATTTGATACTCATTTTCGCAGTGTTACATTACATCACAATTTATTTAATCTCGCCTCTTAGCATTAGATAATTAGGGTTTATTAATTCCCTGGGTTTATAATATTAATCCCTTGGGTTTATAATCCCTATGGTTTATATTATTAACCCCTTGGGTGTTTAATCCCTAGGGTTTGTAATATTAGTCCCTTGGGTTTACTAATCCATTAGGTTCATAATAGCATTCAGGTTTCATGTTGATACATTCAAATGGTAAAGAAATATATCCAACATCACATTATGACAAAAATTGTCGCAATGTGACAAGTAATAAAAGAAAATCTGGTGACTATTTTAGGGTTTATAATATTTATACATTAACACATGTTAAATATGGTTGAATTTTGTTGACATGGTCAACTATAGTCAACATGGGAATCATAGTCAACATGACTGCCATGGTGAAATATTGTGACAAATATTATTGCAAGATAATAATCAATCTAATACTCATTGTCGCAATGTTACATTACATTACACTTTATTCAATTTCCCCTCTCAACATTACAAAATTAGGGTTTAAAATCATGGATTTTAGTATTGGGTTTATGAAACCCAATATGAAATTCTTTGGGTTACATTGCGACATTAGAATATTAGGGTTTGTAATATTGGTTTAAATATTAGGGTTTTTAATATTGGGTTTAATATTATGGTTATAATATTGGGTTTAATGTTAGGGTTTATAATAATATTGGGTTTAATATTATGGTTATAATACCAGGTTTAATTTTAGGGTTTATAATATTGGTTTTATATTGTTAGGGTTTATAATATTTGGTATTACATTAGGGTTTCATGTTGTGACTTTTGAATGGTGGAGAAATATATGCAACCTTGCATTGTGACAAACATTATCGCAATGTGACAAGCAATATGACAATAATTGTTGGAACCTTACATTACATTGCAAATATTTCAAATTCACATTGTGACATGATAATAGGGTTTTTTATTGTGACATTTGCATGGTATAAAAATCAATCCAACGTTGCATTATGAAAGACATTGTTGAAAGATGACAATTAATAAAATACTCATTGTTGCAATGTTACATTACATTGCAATTTATTCAATTTCACCTCTCAATATTACAAAACTAGGGTTTATTAATCCCTTTGGTTTACTAAATCCTTGGGTGTATAATATTAACCCCTTGGGTTTCTAATCCCTAGGGTTTATAATATTAATCCATTGGGTTAACTAATCCCTTGGGTTTATAATAAAATTAGGGTTTAATGTTGTGATGTTTGAATGGTACAAAAATCTATGCAATGTTGCATTGTGTCAAACATTGTCACAATGTGAAAAGCAATATGAAAATCATTATTGGAACCTTACATTACATTTCAATTTTTTCAACATCACATTGCAACACTACAATAGGGTTTCGTATTGTGATGTTTGCATGCTACAAATCACAATCCAACATTAGATTGTGACAAACATTTCACAAGATGACAATTAATTTGATACTCATTTTTGCAGTGTTACATTACATCACAGTTTATTTAATGTCGCCTCTCAGCATTAGAAAATTAAGGTTTATTAATCCCTTGGGTTTATAATATTGATCCCTTGGGTTTATTAATTCCTTGGGTCCCTGAGGTTTATAATATTAATCCCTTGGGTTTTTAACCCCTATGGTTTATAATATTAGTCCCTTGGGTTTACTAATCCCTTCGGTTCATAATAACATTAGAGTTTAATGTTGAGACATTTTAATGGTGAAGAAATCTATACAATGTTTCATTATGACAAACATTGTCGCAATGTGATAAGCAATACAATAAAATGTGGTTGAATATTTCAGGGTTTATAATATTTATACATTAACACATGTGAAATGTGGTTGACTTTTGTTGACATGGTCAAATACAGTCAACGTGGGCATCATAGAAAATAGTAGTCAACATGACTACCATGGTGAGCCATTTTGGCAAATATTTTTGAAAGTTAACAATCAATTTGATACTCTTGGTCGCAATGTTACATTGCATTAAAATTTATTCAATTTCCCCTCTCAATATTACAAATTAGGGTTTGAAATTAGGGCTTTTAGTATTGGGTTTCATATTGGGTTTATGAAACCCAATATGAAATTCTTTTGGTTGTATTGCAGCATTAGAATATTAGGGTTTATAACATTATTTTAAGAATTAAAGTTTGTATTATTGGGTTTAATATTATGGTTATAATATTGGGTTTTAGGGTTTATAATATAGGTTTTATATTGTTAGGTTTTATAATATATGGTATAAGATTAGGGTTTGATGTTGCTACATTTGAATGGTGCAAAAATGTATGCAATGTCGCATTGTGACAAACATTGTCAGAATGTGACAAGTAATATGACAATCATTGTTGGAACCTTGCATTAAATTGCGAATATTTCAACATCACATTGAAACACTATAATAGGACTTTGTATTGTGACGTTTACATGTAACAAAAATCAATCCAACGTCGTATTGTGACAAACATTATTGCAAGATGACAATAATTGTGATACTCATTGTCACAATGTTACATTACATTGCAATTTATTCAATATTGCCTCTCAACATTACAAAATTAGGATTTATTAATTCCCTGTGTTTATGATATTAATCCCTTGGGTTTATAATGCCTAGAGTTTATAATACTAAATCATTGGGTTTATAATATTAATCCCTTTGGTTTAAATCCCTAGGGTTTATAATAGTAATCCCTTGTTTTATATTATTAATCCCTTGGGTTTATGATATTAATAACTCATTTGGATGGTGCAAAAATGTATACAATGTCGCATTGTGACAAACATTATCGCAATGTGACAAGTAATATGACAATCATTGTTGGAATCTTACATTACATTGCAAACATTTCAATATCACATTGCAACACTATAATAGGACTTTGTATTGTGACGTTTGCATGGTACAAAAATCAATCCAATGTCGCATTGTGACAAACATTATTGCAAGATGACAATCAATGTGATACTCATTGTCATAATGTTACATTATATTGCAATTTATTCAATGCTCCCTATCAACATTACAAAATTAGGGTTTATTAATCCCTTAGGTTTATTAATTCCCTGTGTTTATAATAATAGTCCCTTGGCTTTATAATCCCTAGGGTTTACAATACTAATCCCTTGGGTTTATAATATTAATCCCTTTGGTGGAGCATGAGTAACACTTGTTTAAGAGAGTTGGTTGATAAGAACTCAATGGCGGACACTTACTGGAGAGATGGCCACTCATTAGGGTTTCCAGCTCCGGCCAAGCGCGCTCGTGGTGATCTCCAGCTAGTAGGGTTTTCTGGTGGTCGTGATATATCTGGTTATTTACCTTATGTGGCGGGTCGATCATTTCTACGGGAATCCAACGCCCCTAGATCTCTAGATTCTCACGTTCGAAATGGGCTTTCATATTCTGGTGGGGGGTTAACATCTAGTGATATTGGTGGTTTGGGAGGCTCCCTTGGGACAAGGTTGGGAGGCAGTGGAAGTTATGGAGGATTGTCAGGTTCGTCCCTTCCTGACTCTGTTTTAATGGGTCAGAGGTCAGGCATTGGAAGTGCAGATCCTGGATTTGGGGGGAAGTTAGGGAGCTTAAGTTTGGGCTATCAAAGGTTAGAGCCACAGGGATTGAGAGAACCTTTGAGAAGGCCTGATGAGCACCTTCCATATGATGCGTCAAATACCCTCTTTATTGAGGGTCTTCCTGCTGATTGTACTCGCAGGGAAGCTGCACAAATTT
The DNA here is from genome assembly GCA_000404065.3 of Pinus taeda. Lineage (NCBI taxonomy): Eukaryota > Viridiplantae > Streptophyta > Pinopsida > Pinales > Pinaceae > Pinus > Pinus taeda. The sequence continues at coordinate 13,413 of APFE030414380.1, forward strand.
TCCGTCCATTCATTGGTTTCAAAGAAGATCAACTGGTACAAAAGGAGGCTCGACGTCCTGGTGGAGATCCTCTTGTGTTATGTTTTGTTGATTTTTCCGATGCAAGATGTGCTGCAACTGCATTAGAAGCGTTACAAGCAAGCCAGCAGCAGATCTGCCTCTCGAACCTGTCAGATCTGCCTACAAAGGTACCAATGCTGGTAATACACATCAAATGGGTTGCAGAACTGAAACGACAGGTTAGCAAGCCTCTACACAGGGCTTTCTTTAGCATAGATGGTGCCACCTTCATCTTTGTCGTAAGCAAGCAGCGGATCTGCTTCTCGAACTCGCCAAATATGCTTGTAGAGGAGAAATCCCCTCCCTTTCATTGCCATGGCAGATTTGCTCTCGAATGCACAAGAGGCCCTGGCATGGTGTCTAGGCACTTCTTTGACTCCTTTCATATCCAAATTTCTCAACCTACAGGCAGAACCATCCTGCAATGGGTTAGTTCTTCAGATCTGGTGCTGGATCTCAAATTGGATCTAGAACAGCGGATTGGGATCCCTTCAGGCCTTCAGAGACTTCTCTTTCAAGGTAAACAACTTGAAGAACTTCTTCCCCTCTCTTCTTACAGCATTACTAGAAACAGCTCTTTGGTGTTAACCCTTCGTTTGAGAGGAGGTGCAGCGGGACAGTCATCCTCTGCTCCTCCTTTCTCTTACAAAGATGCAGTACACCCTGAGAACCCCAGACCCCCGGAAGCCCTTCAACCTGAGCCTTTTTTGGTTGACAAGATAGAGGAAGTTCCCTCTGTTGAAATCACCCATGAAGGTCTTGCAATCCAACTTCAAGAATTTGCAGAAAGAGCCATTATTTGCAGATTTAACGGACTGTGGCCGCGATCTCAGGATCTCTATGCATGGATCCATGCAAACTGGACTCATCATTGTAAGATCAGTTTCTGTTCAAAAGGATACTTCATTGTTCTATTTAATGACAGTAAGAATTATGAAAAGGCTTTAGAAGAAGGCCCTTGGTTCATGGGAACTGCAGGGCTCTTCTTGACTCCTTGGTTCCCAGATTTTGATCCAGCAACTGCAGTCATTACCAAGACACCTGTTTGGATCAGGCTTCCAAACTTACCTGCCCACTTATGGCATGGTGTACTCTATAAAGCTATAGGCAACACCTTGGGCAGTTTCATTATGGGAGATTATTGGCGGGAAAATAAAGGTCTCTACACATATGCCAGAATATGTGCGGAGTTAGATTTGAGCAAAGGACTTCCAGACCAAATCAATCTCAAGATAAACGACTTTGTCTGGACCCAGACACTGGATTATGAAAATACTGCATTCTGTTGCCGCCATTGCCACCAATCAGGGCATCTGCAGAACACCTGCCCATCTCTCCCGGCAAAAAAGAATAAGGATAACCTCTCCAAGCCCAAGTCCAAATGATGGGCTCCTTGCTCTCCACCTCCAGTCATGGATTCTCAATCCTCTAGCTCTGAAGATGAAGGTAGCGATGCAGAATTGGATCAAGTCCCTCATTCCATGGTCCCTTCCACCGATGGTCTGGCGCATTCCTCCGATACAGCCATCGCCCAGAAACGAGTCCATATGACCTCCTCCTCTGATTTAGAAAAGGAGGGCCCCCCTGTGGAGAACCCCAATCTTCAAGTTCTTATTGCTCATTCACCCCAGGATGGTTGGGTCGAAGTGAAAAAAAGGAAAGCGAAAAAGCTTCGTGTTGAGGCTTCTGCCCATTCTGGGTAGAAGTCAGTGTTTTTTCTTCCAGCCATAGGTTGTAGCTTTTTGCTTGTTTCACTCCTTCTTCGAAACCAAGGTTGATAGTCCTATCATTTCCATTTTCCAGTTTTCTGTCTCTCTTGATTGTATCATCTTGTACCATATTTTTAATTAATAGAATTAGTCCAATTCAAAATAAAAAAAATTAATCCCTTTGGTTTTAAATCCCTAGGGTTTATAATATTAATCTCTTGGTTTATATTATTAATCCCTTGGGTTTATAATAGTAATAACTCATTTTGTTCATTAATTGCTTAGGTTTCTAATATTAATCCATTGGTTTTGTTAATTGCTTTGGTTTATAATATTAATCCCTTGAATTTTTAATCCTCCGGATTTATAATATTAATATGTTGGGTTTACTAATCCCTTGTGTTTTTAATCCCAATGGTTTAAAATATTAATCCCTTGGCTGTATAATACTAATAATTCATTGACTTTATTAACACCTTGGGTTTGTAATATGAATCTCTTGGGTTTATTAATCTCTCGAATTTCTAATATTAATCCCTTGGATTTTGAATCCCTTCGGTATTTTATATGGATAATCCTTTGGGTTTATAACACTCATTCCTTAGGTTTATTGATGCCATGGGTTTATAATACCCATCCAGTGGGTTTACAATATTGATTTCGTTATGAATAATATGGTCGATTGTGTGTATAATCCCTTGGGTTTATAATATCAATCCATTGGGCTTATAATATTGATCCATTTAAGAAGAATATAATCACTTGGGTTTACAATCCCTTGGATTTATAAATATCATGGGTTTATAATATTGATCCCTTTACGAACAATCTAATCACTTTGATTTATAATCCATTCCATGTATAAATCGCTTCGGTTTATAATCCCTAGGGCTTATAATATTAATTATTTTGGTTTATAATATTAATACTATAACACCCTCCTCCCACATCTACCCAAGCAACCCACCAGCCGGGGTAAACATGTGACGAGAGGCCACTATGATAAGATTCAACCTCCTTGGTGACTTTAAGGAAATGGAATCAACAGAACATCACATACAGTCATCCAACTTCATCAAAATAACCTTCAGGAGACAAGTCAGCCACTCAGGCTACCTATCCCTGGGTCCACTGCTATTTTAGAGACTTAAGGGAAGGGTAATGCTCCCTAGACACTACCCAGGCGAGTTAGTCTCAACACTAATGCTAGCATTCCGAGATTTGAGCCGCATTTTTCGGCCCAGAGCCCGGGACGTTGCCCAAAATGGAATGATCACTTAGAATTAGTAAGGATGAAAGGAAACTATGATGCAAAAGCAATAATATGAACAAGACGATCACCAGACCCCTACTAGCCATGACAGGCATTTCGTCAAACATATCATTAACAGGTAACCTATATGTGTAAATAACCTAATTAAGTGTAGGGATCTCATACTTATCTGAGAATCGCTATGAACCATTGTTCCCTCATGCCATTTGCTACATTATTCTCCATTAACTCATAAACACATTATCCATTCATATACAAGTAAAAGCATGATGAGAGCCATATATAGTTGTTGTCATGAAATGTGCATATAACTAGCATAATAGGAATAGGAATACAATAAACATATTAGCCATCAAATCCATAATACATCAGTACCTTTACACATGAAAATCAAGGGAATGGATTTCTCATTAATGAATGAAATGAACCAACCAGAGATGGGACTACCATGTTCCACCCGACCGTAGAATGGCTGAGCCAAATCTCTCTTCAGCCATTCAACCCTGTGCCATATTCCAAGCATGAATGTGGGATCTCATAGAACACATCAATCAAAACTCATCCAGGGCTTCCAGAGGTCATCCACCTCAACCCATAAAATAGTGATTCCACCTCACAGTCGGACATCACCAAAAACATCATCAGATTGGTCCCCATCCAAGCCTTCCGGGGCTTCTAGAGCATTTTTCCAACCAAGGCTTCCAGAACTAGTAACTCAACCCACATCTTATACAGGGCTTCCAGAGCATTTTTCCAACCAAGGCTTCCAGGACTAGTAACTCAACCCACCAAGGGTTTCCAGAGCATTTGTCCAACTAGGGCTTCCATGGCTAGTAACTCAAGCCAAGTTGTTACAGGGCTTCCAGAGCGTTTGTTCAACCAGGGCTTCCAGGACTAGTAACTCAACCCAGACTATGGAAACATGAGAACCAACCAAAACAAAGTAATGAAATTAAACCCACAATCACCAAGTTATCTAGGAAATGGAAAGGCTAGGCAATCCCCTGTCAATCCTGGCCATCCTCCATGCCAATGACAGATCATAACGAAGAAACCACATGCACTTGCCATGCATGCCAAAAATAGTGAATAAATCATACATGAAACTCGATACCTGCAAGAAAATATGATGTAGCTGCTATTGCCAATGCCTTCTTGCACTTTCCTACTCTTCCTTTGCCTTCTTTCTCCAAGAATCCAAGTATGCCACACCCTCCAAGAGTGCTCCAAGAAAACTCTAAGTATCCAAGAGTATGAGAGAGGGAGAGAATAATGAGAGAACTCCAAAACTAAACTGATCAAGCCTTCACTGACCAAGCTTTCCCACTGATCCTCAAAAGCCTTTTTATTAATGAGGCCTCTATTTTCTTCATTTTCCTTCATTTTCCTCCTCACATGCAACCTATGACCTTTCGCCTCCGTTTCCCCTAATTTCCATTATATTCATAAATAAAATTCCAATTAATGCTTCATGCCTTTCCAAAACCTTATCCAATGCCTTTGCCAATTCCCTTAGCTATAAACAACCAAATGAACACCCACTAGGATGTCCTTCCCACCATTAAGCTTGGAATACGTGTCCCATCATCCGTGGAATTTATATCCTTTTACATGGAATTTTCACCAGGGTTGTTGTAGATCCCTCCCCCTTGGGGGAACACCATCCTCAGTGTTCAATGACACCTATAACCAACATGAGTGCTAAAAACAAAACATACTACCCATGGATCTTTATAACATAGCTCGTTGCAGTATTTACAATGAAAGACCTACTCAAAATAAAAACATCACAACAACTTGACAACATACCACATACTGGAAACAAATTTGCAGTCATCACTGAAGCCAGCAACACTCACTGGTTGCTATTGAAAATTCAGGATCTGAACACTAAAGAAACTCACTGCATCTTCAATGTCTACTCCCCAGTCAATGCTGGGGAAAAAAAAGCATGCTGGGATTTGATAAGACTTCAAGGAGACCTCATGAATCTAGAGAATATTACATTGCCGGAGACCTCAATCTTACTCTCAGCTCGTCTGAAAAAAGAGGTGGTAGCGTTGTTCGTGATCCGGCAAGACAATGGGCAGAGGACCTCATGCGAGACTAGGATCTGATTGACATCAAACCCTCCTCCGGTAAGTACTCTTGGACCAATAAAAGAATAGGCCCGGGGCATCTAGCAGCTAGATTAGACAGATTCTTCATGCAAAGCTCTTATTTATTGCTGGGATTAGAACCAAGAATGTGCATTCTCCCCAACAGTATCTCGGATCATAAACCCATAAAGCTAGAATTACTTCCTCTCCTTGACCTGGGTCCTATTCCCTTCAGATTCAACCCAAACTGGATCAAGGAACCAGATTTCATGCAGCTTGTCAAGGATTGCTGGAATCAATCTATTAAAGGATCCCCCTTCTTCATATGGGAAGAAAAGCTTGAAAGGGTAAAAAGAGCTCTAAAACATTGGGCCAAAAGTCTACCCAAACCGGATACAGAAAGAAAAAATATCAAAGTTTCCCTTGCCAATCATCAGTCTCATATGGAAGAATCTCCAATCACCAAAGATCTGCTTCACCAAGAAGCCCATCTCCAACAGCACTATAATAAAGCCTGTCTTGCAGAAGAGGAATATTGGCGATTAAAATCTAGAAGCCTCTGGCTAAAATCAGGGAATAGAAATACAACTTTTTTCCATAAGCAAGCGCAGAGCAGAAAATGTTATAACACCATTTCTGAGATCAAGGTGGACAACGAAACATTCAAGGAGTTTGCAAACATAAAGAAGGCAGCCCATGCCCACTTCCTAAAGTTATATAGCGAAGAAAAGGTACAGCACCATGCTTCAAATCTTTTAGAAACGATCCCAGCCACAATTTCCCCAAGTATGAATGAAACCTTGGAGGCCAAAATAACCAAAGATGAAGTCAGAAAAGCATTATATGACATGGATCTGGACAAGGCCCCTGGGCCGGATGGATTCACTGCCAGATTTCTTCAATCATGTTGGCCCATTATTGAAAAAGACCTGATTAAAATGATCCGAAAATCTCAGAACTCCCAAAAAATAGGAGGGAGCACAAACTCTGCCTTCTTAGCCCTCATTCCCAAGGAAAAAGGGGCCAGCAACTTCAGCAGATTTCAACCGATCTCCCTATGCAACATTGGGTATAATCTAATCACAAAAGTCATAGCAAATCGTTTGAAGCATATACTCCCTAAAATAATACCGGAGAATCAAGGCGGCTTCATCCAAGGGAGGCAGATAGCGGACAACTTCACCCTTGTTCAGGAGGCAATCCACTCAAGTCTCCACCGTAAAGAGCAAGGTATGATAATTAAACTTGATCTAGCAAATACATTTGATCGTGTAAATCACAGTTTTTTGCTAGAAGTTATGAACAGGTTTGGGTTTGGATCAAACTTCATTAGCTGGATCCGGGCCTGCATTTCGGAGCCATGGATTGCCCCTCTTGTGAATGGAAAAGCCACAAAATTCTTTAAAGCTTCAAGAGGACTCAAGCAGGGGTGCCCTCTCTCCCCTCTGCTTTTTGTCATTCAAGCATCAGCTCTCAGTTTCCTCCTAGAAAAAAAATGCAAGATCAAGATTTAATGGGACTGCGTATAGCAAGATGCGTAAAGAACATCAACCACACTTTGTTCGCGGATGACACCTTGCTTCTGGGCGCTGCCTCCCTCTCCACTGCCTCCAAATTCAAAGCTGTCCTGGAAGAATTCAGCATGGCCTCTGGCAGCGTTATCAATAAGAACAAGTCCCACATCTTCAGTTGGAATACCCTGCCCAGACTTCTCTCTGATATCTCCAGGTGCCTTGGATTCGCAACCTCTGCTTCATGGACCTCCTTCAAATACCTGGGCCTCCCGGTTGTACACAAAAGAATCTCAAGCAAAGATTGGCTTCCCGAGCTCAAAAAATTTCAAGCAAAAATTCAGGCCTGGGGCTTTACCTGGCTCAACTATGCTGGTAAGTCCGTTCTCATCAAATCAGTGCTCACTAGTCTCCCTATTTTTCAATTTGCATGTATGCTTGCCCCATCAATCATCCTTAAAAAAATGGATGAGCATATTCGGAGATTTTTCTGGAAAGGTGGAAAGCAGAACGAAAGAAAAATCCCCCTCATCAGTTGGGAAGCTATTTCTAAAACTCTCTGGGGGGGAGGTCTTAACTTTAAAAGTTTGGGCCATATGAATGTAGCAATGGCGACAAAGGTCATTTGGAGAGTTGTCGTGACCAACCCTGGTTGGGCTCAGACAGCTCTCAGGAAAAGATATCTCTGAGGCCCTCGCTCCAACTGCTTAGACCAAGTAAACCGACTGCCAAATTCGCCTTTCCTAAAACTCTATGATAAGGCCGCCTCCCTGATAAAAAATTACTGTTATAGAATTCCGGGTAACGGCAAGAAAACAAAAATTTGGACTTACAGAATCCTATCCTCTATTCCGATCAGTGACAGAGCGCATTTGGGCGAGCTCTGGGAGTGGATGGAAAGAAATAACTTAAATACGCTTTGGGATATATCCGTTTGGAAAGGCAGCGAGTGGACTGGCTGGAAGTCTGTTGATTTGCCAGATCGCCTGGCCGCTGACTGGCCCACGCTGACCGATCTCCTCCATGGCCTTGTGCCCTTAAACAGGTATACTCAGGATGCTATCGGCTGGGGAAATAAATCCAAAGGGTATACAGTGGCTGAAGGTTACGTTAAACACAGAGAGAGGCCGCACATCCCCATCAACCCAGCGCCACGGCAAGCGATCTGGCGAATTCAGGCGTGGCCCAAAATAGACATGTTTGCGTGGATGCTGTGCCATGGCAGAATCCTCACCTTTGACTGCTTGCAAAAGCTGGGATTCAACGGACCCTCCATATGTCACCTATGTAGCAACAGTGAAGAATCAGCTGCGCACATCTTCCTGGATTGCAGTTTTGCCAAACAGATTTGGAGCACTCTGTTACATGTCTTGGATCCCTCCTTTCAACTTCCGAATACAATGGTTGATCTCTTCGCTAGCTGGACTTCAAATTATCCTAGGCCTCCTCCTCAAAATCAGGTAATCAAATCAGTCTGGGCCATTCTCCCAAAGGTCATTTGCTGGCAGTTGTGGCTGGAACGCAACAAAAGAACCTTCAAAAATGACAGGCAGCAACAAAAAATTATTGAAGTAAAGATCAAGTGCCAATTAAAGGAATGTCTGTCCCAAATCAAAGATGATGCAAATCTCACCCAACAAGACAACGTTTGGGGCACCTTCCTGGGATTACATTTTCTCCCAGCAGTCAGAAAAGCACCTCCTCTCAAAGAATGGCAAATCAGGAAAGCAGAAGCTGACTTCCAAGACTGGATTAAAATTCAATCAAGCTACTTCCTTTTTTCGATGGAGCAGCTAAGGGCAACCCGGGCAGAGCAGGTGTTGGAAGGGTCATCCTAAATCCAACAGGAATAAAAATTCACTCATATGCTTGGGGGATAGGACATATGACCAGCATACAAGCTGAGGCCTTGGCCCTTCTGCAAGGCCTCAAGACCCTAAAAGAGCTGAAAATAAGAGAAGCAACGGTTATAGGAGATTCTCAAATCATAATAGGTGCTATGATCTCTAACTCCCTTGCAGCAGACCTTAATCTAGCTAGAATGATCTTCAGAATCAAGGCCCTTGAGAGTGACTTCCAGAAGCTGAGCTACTACCATATTTTGAGAGCCCACAATAAAGAAGCTGACAGCGAAGCAAACAAAGCAACTCTTCTATCTGCCGGGGTCAAGATGAAAGAAGGAAAATAATCATGGGAAGTTATTCCTTAACTTGCAGTCCGCCATGTTTTACTGCTTAATTCAAAAAAAAATTGTATGTATATCTAAGTGGGGGAAAATAGAGCATATAGAAACTAAAGATCTTGATGCTAAGGGGAAAATCTCAAGTCACATCAACAACCACACTTTCATAAGTGAAACTTCTCAGGATCCAGGCATCCTTATTGTACTCAGAAATTTGGCATTCAAGCCAGGAGGAATATAATCACAATATAACCGTTTCTGTAAAAAAAAAACATACCACATACTGGAGCTTTATAATATATCTCATTACAGTATTTACAATAACCACATATACATATACATATATGCACATTTGCTCAACAAGAAAATAAAATAATATCATGTCTGTATCAATAATAAGGTAATCCAGAGGCTCAAACCTCCACCCTCAAATTAATACCAGGATCCAACTCCTTCTCGGGAAGTTCGGAATCCATTGCAAAGTCAAATCTGCATCCAATGTCCAGCACTATAATCCCACGCCACTTGTCCTCTTAGCGAACATTTATCGACTCATTATTCCAGGGGGAACTCCCAATGTGCATCTAATTACATCTGGCAATGCTAATGACCAAAATAAATCCATCCATGACCTTTCCTTCTCTGCTACACAGCCCCTCAGGAATCTGGTCACCCCTTCCATTTAATCACTCACCTTCCAAGTTTCGTTGGCACCCTCATCCTAGGCAGTCCATCCCTTGGCAAGGCTTCCTTGCATCGAAATATACAAAAACCAAGGCATATACCTGCCTCAATAGATCATACCGGTCATATCATGCTCATGGAAATCAATGGACACTATTGGGTACCAGTGTCCCACAATGGCCCTACTCTTGAATACTCTACCAACATGCTGTTGGATGTTCCAATTTGTTTTTTGCTCATGCTAATTCTTGTAGTCAAGTTCAATCACCCAACCGAGCATTTCATGCATTCCTGTACCAAGCACATAACTTCCATTAGATTTGAAATAAAGTGAAATAAATTCACATCATACCTCATTGGTCGCTCGTCAATAAGGTACATTTGCAATCTTATTTGCTTCGTGTCACAACAAGTCAAACTAGCATATTTGACCAAATCAACATATATAAAGATATCTCATCAGGTTAGCTCAAACACAACCATCATATATAAAATCATAAATCACATGTAACCATCATAAACCAAAACCATATATCACATATAATCATCATATACCATAGTCGTAAATCACATGCATAATAAAACTAGAATAAAATGTTGATACTTATCCTTTCATCAATCCTTAGCTTCTACCCTTGTCTTTATTCTGTACGCACTCTGAATCGGTTGCTACACCCATTCCCTTTTCCTCAACCATGTGCATAGAGACATAATGTGAATCACACACATAAAACCACACCTGACACACAATACCATGCAATACATGCACCTACACCTGACGTATAATGCATACACCTACAACCAATGTACAACACAATGCATCCATCTATACCTGATGTGCAATACCACCCAATACATGTACCTACACAGAGTACAACACAATCAGTACACACATTGCAATGCCATGACAACATGACGCACATACATAATATTGTATGTCCATAACACATCATGGATGACATGCACACAATACCACACATACACCAGTACCATATGTACAACATATACACAATACCACTCGCACACCGCACCACCTACACAACGTGTGCACAACATCACATGTACATGGCACCACATGCACAATGTGTACACAACGCCACATGTACACTACACCACTATACAATGCATACACAATACCACATGTATACAGTACCACACGCATGACATGTGCGTGACACCACATGTACACAGTGGCACATGCACGACATGTACATAGCACCACATGCACACAACGCCACTTTTACAATATGTACACACCACCTCACGCACATGACACCTCTTGTACAATCATGCACACCACACCATATGTACATAGTACCAATGTACCACATGCACGCAACACCACTTGTACATAGCACTACATATCCAACACGTACATCAACTGTACACAACACTGCATACCCAACATGTGCATAGCACCATATGCACACAACACCACATATCCATCATGCACACAGTACAATATGTACACAATACCAAAGATCCAACATGTACATAGCACCATTTATACCCAGTATTGAATATGTAACATTCATACAACACTATCTCTACCATCTTGTACATAACACTTCATAAACAACATGTACACACACTATATATCCACAACATGGCATGTGCACGCATCATATATGAAACATGTACAACATATACAGTATATGCACAATAGTAGTACCACACATCCAAAACCATATTGTCCTTACCAAGAAACCTTTCTTCCCGTGTCTTATCCATGCTTAACCTAGCATGTCACAAACCACACTACTTTCTCTTTTCTGATGTATCCTTGAACATTACCTGTCATAACATAAACATAGGCATAATACAAGTATACAATACTAAATCATATGCACATGATACTGAACTCACATATTTGTTGTGACTACTCTTCCTCCACAAGAATGATCCCTAACAATCCCTATTAGACAGTGACATAGATACATACATATATACATATATAATCATTAGCTTAAAACAATCATCACCTTGTCAAACGACAACACACATACACTCATGTATACATATATAAACATCAACATAATAATGATCATAACATAATTACCAGATAAGATAAGTTCTAGGTTAAGAGAACTTCCTTTATTCATGAAACGCATGCACAACATTGAGAACAACAGTTCCCAACATAGACAAGGCATATGACGCCTCAAATCCATTTACTTTACCTTTTCATGTTACCTTTCTCATGACTATACTGCCACCATCCATTTACCACAATGGACCCAGCCAGTCCAACCGAATTGCATAGTATTACCTTCTGTTGCAGTTACTCATGCACCAAGCTTCATATGAATCTTACATTACCTTTCGGGTACCACATAGCTCCCCC